>PVLC010003654.1:12730-94646 GCA_004027655.1 Graphiurus murinus
TTTTGCGGTACTGGGGATTGAACTCAGGGGCATTCTACCTCCGAGCTACGCCCCCAGCCCTATTTTTTATTCTTTATTTTGAAACCGAGTCTCACTAAGTTGCGGAGTGCCTCACTAGGTAGCTGAGGCTGGCCGCGAACCCGGATCCTCCGGTCTCAGCCTCCCGAATGCTGGGATTACAAGCGTGCGCCACCACGCCGGCTTGAAAATCATTCTAATGTAAGTGCAGCAATACCTCATACCATCCTCAGAGACTAGCTAGACAATAAACACAACTATCAGCTTTTATTCAGTTTACAATGAATATTACTGGTAGGAAATACAGAACAGAAAATAAAATTGACGATGGCCAAAACTGCATATAATAAATTTCATTGTAATTAAAACTTGACTAAAGAAGCATATCTCTTTGAAAAATGTGCCTTTGCAAAACCAACCCTTAGAAAACCACACCTAAAAAATAAATTTGTCATGACAAAAGTCAAAATGTAAAATGATTCCCCCACCAAAAAGAGAAAAAAACTGAGCAATGACTACTGAATTCTACGACACATCTAAAGAACTAATACCAGTCCTTCTCAAGCTCTTACAAACAACTGAAGAAGGAGGAATGCTTCCAAACTCATTTTTATGAGGCTAGCATTACTACTCAGATACCAAACTTGGGAAAAGACACTAAAAAAAAATGAAATTACAGACCAACATCCCTGGTAAATGTAGATGTAAAAATTTAAAAAAAAAAACTACCAAGCTAAATTAAACAGCATTAAAAGGACCATTCACCATGATCAAATGGGATTTATCCCAAGGATATAGGGATGGCTAAACATACGCAAATCTATAAACATGATAAACCACATTAACAGAATGAAGGACAAAACCACATGACCATCTCAATAGATGCAGAAAATAATCTTACAAAATTCAACATCCTTTCATGATAAAAACCCCAACAAATTAGATATAGAAGAAGTGTACCTCAATACAATAAAGACCATATATGACAAGCCCACAGCTATCATACTCAATTGACAAGTTGAACACTTTTCCTCTAAGATCAGGCACAAGACAATGATGCTGTCTCTTGCCATTTCTATTGGACTCAATACTAGAAGTCCTAGCCAGAGCAATTAGTTAAGAGAAAGAAATAAAAGTTGCCCAAATGGAAAAGGAAGAAATTAAACTGTCCCTGTTTGCAGAGGAGATGATTTTATATGTAGAAAATCCTAAAATCTCTAGCAAAACACAATTAGAATAAACAAATTCAATAAAGTTGCAAAATACAATCTCAGCATACAAAAACCAAGAGTGTTTCTATATACTAATAATAAACTGATCCAAGAAGTGTCAAAAAATGATCCCACTGATAATAACTACAAAAAATAAAAATACTTAGAATTAAATTTAAGCAAGGAGATGAAAGACTTGCACACTTAAAACTACAAAACATTGATGAAACAAATTAAAGAAGACACAAATAAGTAAAAATATTTCCCATGTTCATAGATTGGAACAATTAATATTGTTAAAATGTTCATACTACCCAAAGCTATTTACAGATTTGATGTGATCCTTATCAAAATACCAGTGACATTTTTTCTCAGAAATTAAAATAACAACTACCCTAAAATGTTTATGGAGCCCCAAATAGCAAAAGCAATCTTCACCACAGAAAAACAAAGCTGGAGGCATAATAGTTTCTGATTTAAATATATAAAACAAAGTTGTAGTAATCAAAGGCATAGTACTAGCATGAAAACACATATGTAGACCAATGGAACAGAAGCTGGAGCTCAGAAGTAAATCCACAATGTATAGTTCATTGGTTTTCAATGAACACAGGATAGGGAAAGATAACTGGATTTCCACAAGCAGAAGACTGAAATTAGACCCTTACCTTATACCATATTTTTAAAAACACAGAATGGGTTAAAAACTAAAACTAAGACCTGAAACTATAAAATTACTAGAAGAAAATACAGGGGGAAACTGTATGACTTTTTTTTTTTTCAGGAAGGGGGTAATGTAGCACAGACAACAAAAGAAAAAATTGACAAATGAGATTGTAACCAACTAAAAAGCTTTTGCATATCAAAGGAAACAATTAGAGTAAGGAGACAACCCACAGAATGGGAGAAAATATTTGCAAACCATATATCTGATAAAGGGTTAATATTGAAAATGTCTGTGGAACCCAAACAAGTCAAGAGAACAACAATAAATGGCCCAATTTTGAAATGGGCAAAGGAACCAGGCATGGTGGCATGTGTCTCTAACCCCAGCTACTCAGGAGGCTGAGGCAGGAGGCTTGGAAGTTTGAGGCCACCCTGGACAACTTCGCAAAAACTAAAAATATAAAGAGGAGAAAATATGAATAGACATTTCTCAGAAGACATACAGATAGCCTACAGGTATATAAAAATGTTCAACATTAAAAATGTGTTTAACTGGGAGAGAGCCCAAGATGGCGTTTGAGTGAAACATCTCTCCTCACGCACTGTGAGCTCGAATCAAATCTGCCATAAAAGCAGCTTCTTGATGGAAGAAAAAAAGCAACAAAAAAGTGAACAAAACAACAAGAATTGAACTACAGCTGAAGAGACCCCAGAGCTGACCAGGGAGAGCAAAGGAGCCAGTCCGTTCTGCAGTGGCGCCATGCCATGGAGTGGCGGCAGCCATTAAGCTGGCCGCCCAACCTGGGAGTGCACTAATACTGCTGCGTATCCAGCGACCAGATGTGGAGTAAGTGACTCCAGAACTACACATCCTAACTAGGCGGTGGACCCCCACACCTTCCACAGTGACTGGAACACATGGTACTACCAGCCTAAGCCCCCACGGGACCACACCAGCTCACCTCTCCCTCCAGAGTCGGAGCAGTGATCAACTGTACTGCAGAGCTTAAATCAAAACTGCCACAAAAGCAGCTTCTTGATGGAGGGAAGGAAGAACAAAGCAGCAAAAAAAGTGAACAAAGCAACAAAAGCAGCTGAACAGAACCCAGGGAGAACGAAGGAGCCGGTGCAGCAGTGGCATGCACGGCGAACCAGTGGCCACCATTTTGCCAGCCGCCTAGACCGGGGACTATTAGCACCAAGACCTCCAACAACCTCCTGCGCATCCAGCAACCAGAAATGGAGTAAGCAACTTCGGAACTCCACACCATAATCAGGCAGCATATCCCTGCAAGATCAACAGCAATCAAGAACACCTGGGACAACCATCTTAAGTCTGCAGCAAGGACACCCCAGATCACCCCTCCCACCGATGCCAGAGCATCAAGGATCTGTAAGTTAAATTGCACCCCTGGCACGCGGGGGCCCCTATACATAGGACAGACTCAGTCACCCGTCCTTCTAGCGATTAAATAAGAACAGAAGTGCGGGAGGGACCCAGTGCACACAGAGCACAGAGACCTTCCAGGCACACTGGAAAATGCCTGACATTTAGACTGCACTCCCACCACCAGCAAAGGCAGAGAGAGAGAGATGCAGACAGGCCCTGTGGAGAGCTCAGAGACACAAGCTTGCAGTGGGAGAGGCATCAGCAGAACTTCCAGCCTGCACAGACAGGGAGACCAAATAAGAATGCCAGAGACACCCTCGAATATCTAATAGAGTGAGCAGATATTTAAAAGCTGAAAATATCCACACAGATCCAAAAGGGCTGCAGAGGCCAACTCAGCTCTGTACTTACAACCTAGCAGGATTTTTGTTTTTGTTTCTTCTTGTTGTTTTTGGGTTTTGTTTGTTTGTTTGTTTGTTTTGGGGTTTTTTTTGTGTGTGTGTATGTGTGTGTTCTGTTTTATTTGTTTTTACTCTGTTTTTATTTTATATTCCCTTGATATATCTATGTTTGTTTGGATGGTTGGTTGCTTTGTTATTTTTTGCTCAGTTTGTTGACTCTCATCCTTGTCCCTTTTACAAGCTTCCCTCCCTCTCTCCCATCTATATTCTTCTCCACAACACTTTTTCTTTTCTCTTTTCTTTTTCTTTTTTTCTCTGTCTCATATCAATACCACCTCATACTATCACACCTAAAACTCTACATTGCCTACCAGAATCCCCGACATATCCACTATCTCTAATCTTTACCATATATCGCCTGAACACACTCAACCTCTTATTCCATGGACCATACCCTCTACTTTACCCTATTCTTGCATTCATCACTGTGACTTCTCACCCAACCTTTACCACTGAATACAACCTGTCTCTGTATATACCAGCGGACACTTCTAAAACCCCACTGCAGAGATTGGATGAGAAAGCTTGCAAGAGCAGCAAAGATATAAATTTAAGAACAGGGAAACCATGGGAAGGAAAAATAGCAAAGAAACAATGAGCCACCACAACCCCTCAATAACAGATCTCACCAACCCAGAATGGCAGAGATTACCAGAAGAACAATTCAGATCTTTAATAGTAGAAATGAAACAAAACTTTCAGAAAGAATGTAGAGAGAGCTGGAAAGAAATAAAGGAGCAAATAAAGAATCTGACACCCTGAACAGGAATCAAGGAGAAGCTTTGAAGGAAATGAAGGATGTGAAAGATGCAATAATTGAAGTGAATGCATCAATACAAACTATAAACAGAAGATTAGACCACATGGAAAATAGAATATCACTCTTAGAAGATGACCATTCCAAAAATTAATCCATAGCACATAATTTAGAAAAAAAAATCAACAGTATGAATTGGACATCGATGAGATCTGGGCCAATTTTAAAAGAGCTAACCTAAGAATAATAGGCATAGAAGAGGGATTAGAAGTTGAAACTAATGGAATAAACAATCTTTTCAAAGAAGTAATATCAGAGAATTTTCCAAACACAGAAAGAGGAGTTGAGACACAGGTGCAGGAAACATATAGAACCCCCTCTAGACAAGACCAAAGAAGAGGTTCACCACGCCACATAATAATCAAGTTGACTAATGTAGAGGCTGAGGAGAGAATTCTAAAGGCAACAAAAGTAAACGGCCAAGTGACATTTAGAGGCAAACCAATCAGAATCACTCCAGACCTCCCAAATAAAGCCATGAAAGCCAGGAGGGGCTAGAGTATCGTATTCCAAACTCTGAAAGAAAATAACTTCCAGCCAAGATTCTTCTACTCAGCAAAACTCTCTCTCAAAATTGATGGGAAAATAAAAAACCTTCTATGACAAACAGAAACTGAAAGAATTTATGACTTCCAAACCAGCACTAGAGAAATACTCAAAGAGATTAACTACAAAGAAGAACTAACAAGTAAACATCAGAACCAGAGAAAAGATGATTTCCAGGAAGCAAACAACTAAGCAAAGAAGAATAAACACCACCGAAAACAGAAGTCAAAACTCAAAATGTTAGGAATTAAAAACCATCTCTCAATAATCACACTGAATATAAATGGTCTTAACTCCCCAATAAAAAGGCATGAGGTGGCAAAATGGATTAAAACTCAGAATTCATCTATATGCTGCCTGCAAGAAACACACCTTACAAGCAAAGATTCCCACAAACTAAAGGTGAAGGACTGGAGTAAGGTAATCCATGCCAGTGGAACTTGAAGACAAGCAGGAGTAGCAACCATCTATCAGATAAATTAGACTTCAAGCCTAAGCTTATCAGAAGAGACAAAGCAGGTCATTTTTTACTAATAAAAGGAACAATCCAGCAAGAGGAAATAACAATTATCAACATCTATGCCCCAAACATAGGTGCAGCCACTTTCATAAAACAAACACTGTATGATATAAAGACACACATAGATCCCAATACACTAATATTGGGAGACTTCAATACTCCTCTCACATCACTAGACCGATCTTCTAAACAAAAGTCAGTAAAGATGCCTCAGACCTAAAGAATACCATAAACCAAATGGACCTGTTAGACACATATAGACTCTTTCACCCAACTACAGCTGCATTCACATTTTTCTCAGCTGCACATGGAACTTTCTCCAAAATAGACCACATTCTGGGCCACAACGAGAGCACTGGCAAATTCAAAAAAATGTAACATAATTTCCTGCATCTTTTCAGACCACAATGAAGTGAAACTAGAAATCAACTCTAAAAAGCCCCAGAGCAACCATGTAAACACATGGAGACTGAATGAGGATTGGGTAATAGAAGAAGTAAGGGGAGAGATTAAAAAATTCCTAGAAACCAATGAACAGAGACAACATATCAAAACCTCTGGGACACCTTGAAGGCAGTACTAAGAGGAAAATTTATAGCACTGAGTGATCACATAAGAAAAACAGAAAATCACCAAATAAATAACCTAATGACACAGCTCAAAGCACTCAAAAAATAAGAATAGTCTAACCGCAAAGCTAGTAGAAGACAAGAAATTATGAAAATCAGAGCAGAAATTAATGAAGTAGAGAATAAAAAAAATATATAGAAAATCAACAAAACCAAGCTTGTTTCTTGAAAAAATAAACAAGATAGATAAACCATTGGCCAACCTAACCAAAAGAAAAAGAGAATCAACCCAAATTACCAAAATAAGAGATGAAAAAGGGAATATTACCACCGACAGTATGGAAATACAGAGGATCATCAGAAACTATTTTGAAAAACTATACTCCAACAGAATGGAAAATCTAAAAGGAATTGAGAGATTTCTAGACACATATAACCTTCCTAAATTGAGTCAAGAAGATATAAAAAACTTAAACTGACCAATAACAAAGAGATAGAAACAGCAATAAAGAGTTTACCTTCAAACAAAAGCCCAGGGCCAGATGGTTTTCCAAGTGAATTTTATAAAACATTTATAGAAGAGCTAATCCCAATACTCCTCAAACTATTCCATGAAATAGAAAGAAGTAGGACCCTCCCAACCACTTTCTATGAAGCCAACATCACATTAATACCAAAGCCAAATAAAGACAGCTCAAGAAAAGAAAACAATAGGCCTATATCATTGATGAACTTAGACGCAAAACTGCTAAACAAAATACTAGCAACACACATTCAAAACCACATCAAGAAAATTATATACCATGTCAGGTTCATCCCAGGGATCCAAGGTTGGTTCAACATACGAAAAACAATCCATGTAATTCACCACATAAACAGAATCAAAGACAAAAATCACATGATCATATCAATTGATGATGAAAAAGCACTTGACAAGATCCAACACCCATTCATGCTAAAAGCACTGCAGAGAATCAGAATTGAAGGAACATACCTCAACATCATAGAGGCAATATACAATAGGCCCACAGCCAACATCATATTAAATGGAGAAAAACTGCAAGAGTTCCCACTAAAAACAAGAACAAGACAAGGATGTCCATTATTACCTCCTCTGTTCAATATAGTACTTGAGACTCTAGCCAGAGCAATAAGGCAAGAGAAGGAAATCAAAGGGGTAAAAATAGGGAAAGAAGAACTAAAACTATCCCTTTTTGCATGACATGATACTATACTTAGAAGACCCAAAAAAGTCAACCAAAAAACTTATAGAACTGATCAACAAATTCAGCAAAGTGTCTGGATACAAAATCAATCTTAAAATATCAGAAGCTTTCCTGTATGCCAACCATAAATCCACTGAAAAAGAAATCCAGAAAATAATTCCACTCATAATAGCACCCTGAAAAATAAAATACTTAGGGATAAACTTAACCAAAGAGGTAAAAGACCTCAATAAGGAAAACTACAAAAAGTTGAAAAAAGAAATCGAAGACCTTAGAAGATGGAAAAATCTACCATGCTCTTGGATAGGCACAATAAATATCATCAAAATGACCATCCTCCCAAAAGTGATCTACAGATTCAATGGAATACCCATGAAATTATCAAGGTCACTCCTCACATAAAAAAATCAGTCTTTAAATTCATTTGGAACAACAAAAAACCCAGGATAGCCAAAGTAGTTCTTAGCAACAAGAACCATGCAGGAGGTATCACAAAACCTGACTTCAAACTCTACTACAAAGTCACAGTAATAAAAACAGCATGGCATTGGCACAAAAACAGACACATAGACCAATGGAACAGAATAGAAGATTCAGAAACAGACCCACGTGCTTACAGTTAACTGATTTTTGACAAAGGACCCAAAAACATACACTAGAAAAAAGAGAGCCTCTTTAACAAATGGTATTGGCAAAACTGGTTAAACATATGCAGGAAAATGGAAATAAACCCCACTTTCTTACCCTGCACAAGAGGCAACTCAAGGTAGATCAAAGACCTGGAAGTCAGGCCAGAGACCTTGCAGCTACTTGAAAAGGGCATAGGACCAACACTACAACATATAGGCACATGTAAAAGCTTTCTCAACCAGACCCCTAAAGCACAACTAACTCAAAGGAAGATCAATACATGGGATTTCATTAAACTGAAGAGCTTCTGTGCAGCAAAGGAAACTATCAAGAACCTCACCAGAGAACCAATAGAGTGGGAGAAAATTTTTGCCAGATACTCTTCTGATAGAAGACTAATATCTAGGATATACAGAGAACTCAAGAAACTCACGGCTAAGAAAACAAATAACCCAATCAAAAAAATGGGCAAAGGATCTAAATAGACACTTCACAAAAGAAAAATACAAATGACCAATAAATGTATGAGGAAATGTTCCACATCATTAGCAATCAGAGAGATGCAAATCAAAACGACCCTGAGATTTCACCTAACTCCAATCAGAATGGCAGTCATAAAAAACACGGACAACAACAAATGCTGGCGAGGGTGTGGAGGAGTGGGAACCCTAATACATTGTTGGTGGGATTGCAAATTAGTGCAACCACTTTGGAAAACAGTATGGAGGATCCCCAGATGAATGGGAATGAACCTTCCAAATGATCCAGCAATACCACTTCTGGGTATCTACCCAAAAGAATGGAAACCAAACTATCAGACCAATGCATGTGTATCTATGTTTATAGCTGCACAATTCGCAATAGCCAAACTATGGAAACAGCCAAGATGTCCATCGACAGATGAATGGATTACAAAACTATGGGATATGTACACAATGGAATTTTACTCAGCCATAAAGAAGAACAAAATCATGTTATTTGCAGGGAAATGGATGCAACTGGGAAACATTATGTTAAGTGAGATTAGTCAGTCACAAAGTGTTAAAAAGCATATGTTCTCCCTAATATGTGGATGCTAGGGAGAAGACAGGTCATAAGATGGTCTCCAGATGAAAAAGGAGAAACCCTAGATAAACAAAGAAGTTGACTTATGGAAGGTGATGGACGGGGGTGGGGGGGGGCACCCTAATGCACATGATGTACTTTCACAAATGTATCAAAGTCAATCACTAAACTGAACTTGAGAAGGAGGGAGGGCGAGGGAGTGGGGTGGGAATTGGGGAAGGGGTTAAATGAGAAATGTGTGCATATATGCCTTTATTAGCTTGTACCTAACAAAGATGTATAATTACAATGCACCAATTAATTTAAAAAACTGAAAAAAGACTGCATTATACTATACCTACTGAATTTATAAATTTAATATATTATGAAGTTCCTGTCACTATTTACCCCATGAAAATTTTAAAAAATGTGTTTAACTAAAAATTTAAAAATCCTCAAGATTACTAATCTTTAAAGAACATCAAATTAAAACCACAAATGAGTTACACCTCACTCCAAGTAGGTCTTTTTATTAAAAGGACAGAAGTTAACAAGTATCAGACAGGATGTAGAGAAAAGGAAACCCATGCCTACTATTGGTGGGGATGTAAATTAGTATAGCCACTGAGAAGAACAGTATGAGCATTTCTCAAGAAATTAAAAATAGAACTGCTATATGACCCAGAACCCCATTATTGGGTGTATATTTAAAGGACATGAAGCCAGTGTGTCAAAGAGGTATCTGTATCCCAGGTCACTGCAGCATTATTCACAGTAGCCAAGACACAGAATCAACCTAAGTGCCCATCAACAGATGAATGAATAAAGGAACTATGACGTATACACACGATAGAATCCTATACACCCATTGAAAAGAAGGGAATCCTGTCACTTGTAACAACGTGGATGCGCTTGGAGGACATTATGTTTAATGAAATAAGCCAGGCACAGAAAGACAAATACTTCATGATCTCACTTATTTGTGGAATAAAAAAAGTTGAACTCATAAGAGCATAGGAGAATGGTAGTTACCAGGGCCTGGAAACAGGGCCAATTTGGGAAGACGTTCCTCAAAAGACAGAAAATTTAGGTAGATAGAAGGATAAATTCAAGAGATCTGTTGTAAATCATGGTGACTCTGGATAATAGCAATATGTTAATTTTCTGAAAAATGATGACAGAATGGATTTTAAGTGTTCTTTTCACAAGAAATGTGGTAAGTACACAAGGTAATGCATATGGGAATTAGCTTTACCTAGCCATCCCACAATGTATACATTATTTCAAACACATTATACATGATAAATATATGCAATTTGTGTTGGTTGAAAATGTTTATGAGCCGAGTATGGTGGCACACGCTTGTAATCCCAATACTTGGAAGGCTGAGACAGGAGGATCAAAGTTTTGAGGCCAGTCTCAGCTACTTAGTGAGGCCCTCCTCAACTTACTGAGACATTGTTTCAAAATAAAAATAAAAAAATAGGGCTGGGGGTATAGATCAGAGGTAGAATGCCCCCAGGTTCAATTCCCAGTACTGCAAAAAAAAAAAAAATGTATCACAGTGACTCTCACTGTGATGTTAAATACATAAATAAATTAACAAAATTTAAAACTACTTAAAGTCTGAGCAAAGAATAAAATATTTATTATAAAATATATATGGAAAATAACTTCTCATAATAAAAATGTAAACAAAAACCAAAATGATCTAAAACTTTTAGATGTATCAGATAAATGATGTGCAGGGAGTTAAATTTATTTAATACTCTATTAATTAATTTTGACAAACATCACCTATGTTCATAGCAGCACAATTCACAATGGCCAAATTATAGAATCAACCTACATGTCCACCAGTAGATTAATTGATTATAAAATTATGGGACATTCACACAACAGAACTCTATTCAGCAACAAAACACAAAACTATGTCATTTGCAAGAAAATGGAAGAACATTATGTTAAGTGAGATTAGCCAGTCACAGAAAGTAAAGGGACATATGTTTTCTCTAATATGCGCAAGCTAGGGAGTAATTGAGATTCCAGAGGGACTCCAGATAATGGAGGAGAAACCTCAGTGGAGCCAGGGAGGTTGTCTAGAGGAAGGGGAGGGGGAAAAGTGAGGTTCATTAATGAAAATACTACCACCACCAATTATGTGTACATGAGTGAAAACACCAATGTCAATCTCAGTACTCTGTATGGGGAAGGGGGAGATGGGGAGGTGGGGGGGGCACCAAGTGCTGTGCGCATGTATGTCACTGTCAACATGATTTACATTATGATATGAGACTATAATGCACCAATACAAGCATATTAAGAATAAATATAAATAAATAAATAGGCTGTATAAATGTAGAATAAAAATGTCCTTGGAGGTCAAAATAGCAAGGAGTAAGTTCTCGGTATGTTGAACCAGACTGTGCTCATAAGTTTTCCTGTCATTCTTAGTATCTACCCTAGGTCTTCACTCAGAGTTAGAACTTGTGTAACAACCCTGCCATAGTCTTGTGACAGTTGATGGTGGTCAAGGGCAGAGCGTGTCCCACATTCCTCCAGCAGCAATATCGTGCTGCTGCTCTTTCCAGTGAAATTCCAGTTAAGAATTGTTTCTGAGTTGAGCCAGGTGTGGTGGCTCGTACCTGTAACCCCAGTACTTGGGAGGCTGAGACAGGAGGATCACAAGTTTGAGGCTAGCCTGGGCAACTTAGTCCTTGTTTCAAAATAAAAGTAAAGGAGGCTGGGGACTTGGGAGGCTGAGACAGGAGGATGATTGCAGATTTGAGGCCAGCCTCAGCAACCTAGTGAAATTGTTTCAAAATACAAAACGAAAAGGCTGGAGGGTGGAGATATATCTCAAAGGTAGAATATCCCTAGGTTCAGTCCTCAGTAACACACACACACACACACACACACACACACACACACACACACACACAATTGTTTCTGTGTTGATATACTGTTCTTATAATTTTCCTGCCAGGCAGGAAAAACTGTTTGAGAAACATTGCTTTAAACATCGAGACTGCCCCTTGTCCCCTCCTGTCCGTCTCCACACCCTTTCTGCTCTGGGGATTTAAATCCCACGCACTGCTCACCACCTGCTCCCCCTGCCTGGGCTATACCATCCCTGACCCTCATTGGGCCACTGTAATAACACCTTCATGAGGCATCCTGCTTCTGCTCTTGCCTCTACGTGATCATTCTTCACTTTGTTGCTAGAGAGAGCTCTCAAAATGTCCAATCTTGTTCCTCTTCTTGAAGCCATTCAGTGGTTCCCTATTGCACTTAGAGGATAAAGTCTTTGTCCTGGTTTTGGAAACCCTTTTCAGTCTGCCCCTGTCTGCTTCACCAAATATCTCCTGTATACTCCTCTCACCTCCCACTGCACTTCTCCAGCACCACCTTGCTTACATTCCTAATTCCTGCCTAATACCAGACCTTTGGTGCTGGTACCCTCCTCTCAGTGGGGCACTCTTTCCCCTGATCTTGTCCTGGCTGCCTCCTTCTTAACTTTCATTGCTCAGCTAAAATGCCAGACCTTCAGAGAGATTTTTTTTTTTTACCACTGCCCCCCAATCTAAGAAATACTACATTGCATGTTTTTATTTGTTCATTTTTGTCTGATCTTCCATTACAGTGACAAGCTCTACAAGGGCAAGGGTTAATTTTATCTTTTTCACTATGTAAATACCCAATACATATTCATGAGTGGATGGATAGATGGATGGATGGACGGATGGATGGATGAATGAGTGAATGAATGAGTGAATGAGTGAACATATGAGGACATCTGTAGGCTGCTGAAATGTTTGGCCCCAATGTGCTGGGAATATCAAAGGGAAAAGAAGATAAGATCACTCTTCCTTCTCTCAACCAAGACCATCCACAAATCTGCCTTTCCCTGGGGAAGCCTCCCTGTCTGCAGAGGCTTGGCTCTCCTCTGAGCTTGTGTAGTTTGTGCACCTGCACTCACCCCCTACTCCACAGCGGGACCACTTTCTCCACTCTATTGCATTATCTCCCGTATTAGATTGCTCTGACCCTGCCCTGGTTGGGGTCTCCCCAGCCAGAGTAATAATCTCCTTGCAAGACTGGGCTATATTTTTTGTGGCCTTTGGCTGCTAGGAGGTACTCAATAAATATTTCATAAATGTGGAAGTTCAGAGTTGGAAATGAGCTTGGCGGTCATTTTCTCAAAGCTGACTTTGTAGAGATAAAAGAGCTCTGAGACCTAGACACATGAAGGGACTTTTCCAGGATTGCATGACCAGCTGGTCCTTGAACCTGGATTCCCTGTTCCCCAGTTAGTATTCTTCTTACTGCTCAGTGGAGACCTTGCTGGAAATGCAAATTCCTAGGTTCCTCTCTCAGACTGGGGACAGTGCCTGGAATCAGGTGCCCAAAGTGACTGTGTGGAGATTGTGATTCCAAGGACCAAAAGATGGTGCTGCTTCTATAACCTACTGCCAGGGTGAGTTGTGCAAAATTACCCATGCTTTGCAGAATTTTGAGATTCAAAAGCACAATGTCATATGGGTCAACTTAATCATATTCTCTTGGGCCTAAAGTGTTAACTGTGAAAGAGGAGACATCTCAGGAAAGAGATGATAGCCTTCTGGGGTAAAAAAAAAAAAAAAAAAAAAAAAAAAAAGTTGAAAACCTGAGAATAAAAATGACAAATAGGCCCAAACATGGGAATGCTGTGACCACAGACTGGTCCAAAAGCCGCCCTGTCAAAGAGGTTGTAACATGTAACTGAATACAGCAAGTCCTTTGTCACTGAAAAGATTATGGCAATAATGAGGGCTTTTAAAGGAGGTATCTATTAAGGGATGCTTCCGTCTTCTTTTTCATCCCTGTGACCCACATACCTGACACAAACAGTACAGAGGAGGAGAGATCTGGGCTCAAGGTTTCAGAGTACAGTCCAAAGTGAGCCAACGCCAAGGCAGACGTCCTGGTGGCGCAGTGTGTGGCAGAGGTCAGCAGCTCATCTCAGGCAAAGACAGAGAGACAGGAAGTGATCAAGGACAGGTGTAGTCCCCAAGGCCACACCCTCAGAGGCCTGCCTCCTCCCAGCACCAGCCACCTATTCAACATCCCACCCAGAAAATCCATTCAAACTGTTAATCCTACTGGTGGATCTATCCACTGTCGAGATTAGGGCCCGGATTCAATCAGTTCTCCTCTAAATATTGTTGCACTGGGGATACGCTTTCAACACATGAGATTTTAGGGGGACATTCCATACCTACACCATCACAAGGGATCACTCTTTCTAGGAGCAATTTAGATACTGAGAAGTTGTTAACCATCTTCACAACAATCCCACTAGGTAGGTGCTGGCAGTGTCCCCACTTTGCAAGGAAGGAAGAGGGCAAAGTGCCAGCCCCAGACCGTGGGCCAGAAAGTGGTAGAGACCATGCTCACCCATTCTGAAGATGGTCCAGGGAAAGTCAGATGGTCATTCAGCAAGAACTTCAGGAAGCTATCTCCAACATTAAGTAGGCATTTCACTAAAAGACGTGTGTGTATGTGTGTGTGTGTGTGTGTGTGTGTGTGTGTGTGTGTGTGTGAGAGAGAGAGAGAGAGAGAGAGAGAGAGAGAGAGAGAGAGAGAGAGAGAGAGAGAGAGAGATCCTGGGATGTCGGGATGCCTAGGGCCTTTCTACCTCCGGCTCTATTGTGTTTATGTTTTATTTTGAAACAGGGTCTTGTTAAGTTGTTGAAGGCCTCACTAAGTTGCTGAGGCTGCCCTGGAGGCTGCAATTCTCCTGACTCAGCCTTCCAAGTACTGGGATTACAGGTGTGCACTACAACATCTTGGCCTGGGGCTTTAAGATTCTGGGATTCTGGTACAGGGGACCTCATCACAGCATCTTTTCTACAAATGCTCCCCTCCACCTCTCTCTTGCCTTTCTCTTATTCTGACCTGCAATGTTTCAGGCATACAGAGTCATATGCATCAGGCACTCTGCTATACATACAGAACATCATGTCTCAGAGACTTCCCCTAACACCACCATAGTAGGTGTTTCCCCCACTTTACAGACAAGAAGACTGAAGCCTAGGAGAGGGGCCCAGACTTGGCACATCAGTGACCTGACGGGATCATGGACTGTCTGATTCTGGAAGCTGTGGTCTTTGCACACAACCACAGAATGCCTATGGGATGTGGCTGCAGGAAAAAGCTGCCTCTTGCCTGTTCTCCGGTCATCAGTGAGGCCCAAGAGCCCGGGGAGCTAGTAACCTAGTGTCAGGTGGAACAAGGGAGGAAGGGAGTTTCTGAATTCTCTCCTAGTTGTAACAGGTACCCCAGCCCCATATCAGGTAAACTAGTAATCCAGATAGCTTATTCCAGCTGCTTCTGCATGCTACATCCTAACAGAAGGCATGAGGTAGGATACACAAGGTGTCTTTTCCAAACTCAGTTGATCTCCAAACTTGGAAAATCATGAGTCTGTCCAGATGGTCCAGCCACAACTAAAAGCATGATCAAGATTCTCATTAAGGATTTAAAATGTAAACCGGGTATGGTGGTGCACACCTGTAATCTCAGCACTTGGGAGGCTGAGACAGGAAGATCATAGGTTGGAGGTTAGCCTCATTAACTTGGTGAGAACCTGTTTCAAAATAAAACATAGGGTGGAGGTGTAGCTCAAAGGTAGAATATCCCTGGGTTCCATGCTCGGTAACCCCCCCCCCCCACATGCACACAAGGGATTTAAAATCTAGAGCTAGTCCCATCCTGAAGAACTGTCCTCCTCTTCAGGACAGTTCCTGGAGCCTTGGTCGACCTGCCAGCTCCCTTCGCTCCTGGGTGGGGGAACCCTGCTGCCCTGCACAGTCTGGGGAGCAGCCACCTCCCCGAATCCCAGCGCAGGCTCCGCCACAGCAGGGACAGATGCTGTTTCCTTTAGTTGCCTGATAATGATATCATTTACCTTGCGGGTTCCTTTGGCTGGTTTTTGTTTTATATGCTGCAGGAGTTCTCAATTAGCCTCATTCCTCTACCATCTGCCAGTGAGAATGATGGCACTGGGGGAAAGCAGCCACACCACCTCCTTTCTTTACTCAGAGCCACGAAGAAGGGGACACCGCTTCTTTACCATGGAGACCAGGGGGACCTGAGACATTAGGGTCTGAGGTTCTTCTATAAAAGAAGATTATACAATGGTGAGGCCAACTCTCCACCTCCTTAGCGCCTCCCCCGGCTCTGCCTAGCACACCCAGGCTCGCCCCCTCACTCCCCAACCGCCAGCCCCGCAGGGGCCTAGTGGCCCAGTAACCTCCCAGAGGGTGGCAGCCTTGATAGTGTCAACAAGCCCAACATGGGAGCCAGGCTTCCCAGACTGTGTTTTTCAGAACATCCATAAACAGATGTTCACTTGAAGTGTCCCCTGATCAAATAAAACTAACCAATTCCACTCCTAGGTGTTTACCCAAGAGAACTGAAAGCACACATCCACACAGGGCTTGGACACCAGTGTGCACAGCAGTTTGCTTCTTTTGTTTTTTATTGGTTTTTGTTTGTTTGTTTTATTTTGCTGGTTCTGGGGATTAAACCCAGGGGCATTCTGTCTCATGCTACACCCCCATCCCTATTTTATTTTTTATTTGGAAGCAGTCTTACCAAGTTGCTGAGACTGGCTTTGAATCCTCCTGTCTCAGCCTCCCAAGTACTGGAGTTATAGATGTGCACCACCATGCTTGGCTAGCAGTTTTCTTCTTAACAACCTAAAACTGGAAACAACTCAAAAGTCCATCAGCCAGGGAGTGAATTAAGTGTATATCCAGACAATGGAATATTACTGGGAAATGAGAGACACAGACCAATGCAGTGTGACTGAATCTCAAAAAACAGTACAAAAAAGCAAAGAAAACAGGGACATAAAAAACTCTACCATGTGATTCCATTTTCATGGAATTCCAGAAGAGGTAAAACAGAACAGTGGTTTCCAGGGTATAGGAGTTGGGGAAGGGATTGGCTACAAAGGACCATCAGGGAACTTTATTTGAGGAATGGAAATGTCCTATATCTTATGACTCCATGCGTGTATACACATGTCAAAATTCATTAAATTGCCCCGTTAAGATGAGTGAATCCCATTATATGTAAACCATACCTCCACTAGACTACTATTTTTTAAAATCAGTGTGTGTGTGTGTGTGTGTGTGTGTGTGTGTGTGTGTGTGTGTTAGCTACTGGGGATGGAACCCAAGGGCATTCTACCTCTGAGCTACACCCCCAGCCCTATTTTATTTTCTTATTTTGAAATAGAATCTCTCTAAGTTCTAGAGGGCCTCACCAAATTGATTAGACTGTCTATGAACCCACCATCCTACCACCCAAGTACTGGGATCACAAGTGTGTACCACCACACTGGCTAAATGGGTTAAAAAAAAAAATCCACAGGACTGGTTTAGAAAAATAATCCACAGAACTTTTCAGACCCTTTAATATGTCATTGTGCATTTTAAATCTTCAAGAAGGAGCTATAAAGTCCAAGGTTTCCCAAGTTCATTTGACAGAGGATTTAATAAAAAAAATTTTTTTTTTTACAGAACATCAATTAAAATCTTGAGGAAGCAGGTAGAGAAAATTGCATTCGAGAATTACCAATCTGGATAAAGCAACACCCTCTTCATCAGTTTCTTTTAAAATTCAAGCACCCTCAAGACAGGAACCACATTCAGCCTGACGTCCTCCTAGGAATTGGTTTATAAACGTAGGCAATTTTCTGCAGATTGGAGGGCCTGGTGTGGGCATGCGCACACCAGGTGGGGACAGTGGTGTCCTGACTGGGCTCCCTGTATGCTGTGGTCATTTGTCCATCCTGCTGCACACTCTATTAGGTGCCAGGGAAGCAAGTGGGCTATGGTCCTGCCCTCCAGGAGCTCACGGCCTCGCTCACTCTACTCAAGAGCCGTCCTGTCCCTGTTCCAGGGTCCCAGTGGCCACCCCACACCCATCTTTCTCTTCTCTGGCTTCTCCTTGCCTTTCCCAAGCTGGAAGAGGGGGTGGCCATGTGCTGCTTGGGCCCCGTACATTCTTGCATCCCAAGCTCTAAGCAGGAGCTGTCCCCAGGCTCACCCACTAGCCAACAGAAGGAATCCAGCCTGGAGCCAGGGAGTTTGAGCAGGTGGCAGCAAAGGGAGAGAATCTTCCATTTCATTTCACCTCAAGCCACATCCAAATTTTTCCTAGCCCTCTAGGGCCCTGCCCTGTCGCTCTGAGTCACAGAAAACCAGACAAAACAAAGCATCACAGAGTTGACTGCAGAGAACATGCCTGCTTTGTTAAGTGGCTGAGCCTCTGCCTGTCTCCCTTCTCCCTCTCACGTGTCTCTGACTTTTGGCTCCTGTCCAGAAACCACCTTCTCCAGAGAAGCAAAGTACAGATCCCAGCCTTTCCTTTTTCTTTTCTTTTTGTTGTTGTTGTTGTTGTTGTTGTTACTGGGGATTAATTGAATCCAGTGTCATTCTACCCCTGAGCTAAACTCCCAGTTCTATTTATTTATTTATTTATTTATTTATTTATTTATTTATTTTTGAAACAGAGTCTTGCTAGGTCACTGAGAGTCTCGCTAAGTTGCTTAGGCTGGCTTCAAACCTACGATTCTCTTGTCTTAGCCTCCCAAGTACTGGGATTACAGGCGTGCACCCCCATACCTGGATATAGATCCCAGCCTTTCTGATTCCAGAAACTGAGCTCTTGATTTCTATGCTAGATTAAGTTCCTTTTCTCCCTCACTAAGAAAGGAGACAGACCCAGGAGCGTAGTAGACTTCCCTCATCTCTTTCTGTATTCCATGCACCTTGCCCTTCATCAAGCCATAAAAGGTCCCTAAGCCCCCAGGGCTTAGAAACAAAACAGCAAAGGAGACTGAACCAGAATTGATAACACCGGTCTGCCCTCTGTTGCTAGCTCCTCTGATTTCTCAAGGGATGTATTTAGAGAGGGCAACCAGAGCCTGAGGAAGTTTTTGGACATATGCCACACTGCAAGGAACTTTGTCAGGTTTTCTGGCTGCCCATCACTTTATGCTTTGGTGTGAGATGGAGCCCACCTCCCTCTACAGGAGCCCGAATAGCCAGGCTTGCTCCCACAGGCTCCATGGCTGCTGGGTCTTGGACACAGGACCTAGGCTTCGTAATGGTAAGGCGTGCCCATCCCAGGGACACCAGGGACCAGGGACAGCAGGGAGCCTGGTGGTGGAAACATCCTCCAGCTTTCAAGGATGGCGGAGCCTCCATGGTGGTGAGGTGAGCACTAAGGTGACCTTAGCAGTGACAGTGGGTCCTCACCAGCTGGCTCTGTGCCTCTGCCAATGACCACCTCCTAGCTTTCCTCAATCCCGCTGGTTTTCAAAAGCTAGTTCTGGGGTCTTCCAGAAATGCTTCCCCTAATGTCCTTTTAATAAATCCCTTTGCTGTTGAGAACTCTGATCAATGCACCCTTCGTGTGAGAAACCTGTCCCTAAAACAGCAGCTGTCAAACTCTGCCTCAAAAGCCCCTTAAAAATGAAAGACCCCAAGGAGCTTTTGTTTCTGTGGGTTATACCTATTGATATTTAACATATTAGAAATTAAAACTGAGACATAACTTATTTCAAAATAATGAACTCATTGAACCTTAACATAGGCTTGTAACATGTTAACATAAATTAGGTGTGTGTATGAACAATAACTGTATATTTTCCAAATTAAAAAAAAAATAGTAGTCAGGTGCACTAGAACATACCTGTAATCCCAGCTACTCAGGAGACTGAGACAGAATTGCAAATTTAAGGCCAGCCTGGGCAACTTAGCAGACCATGTCTAAAAATAAAATGGGCTGGGAATGTAGGTCAGTGGTTAGAGCAGCTGCCTAGCTTACAGGAGGCCCTGGGTTCATCCCTGGGACTGAAAAAGAAAAAGCAAAAAATAGTGACATGAACAGCATTGTTGTGTATGTTTGCAAATCTCAATGACTGGCTTAATAGAAGACAGCTGGATTTCTCTCTCTGCTACCACATTCAATCTGCTTTGATATCATGCATCGGGTAACCTTTGGACAGCTCCACCATACATTCATGAAAAGAGACTTTTAAAGACAAGTGTTTCAGTGTTGCTATTAATTTGTGTGTGTGTGTGTGTGTGTGTGTGTGTGTGTGTGTGTGTGTGTGTGTTACTGAGGATCGAGCCCAGGAACATTCTACCTCTGAGATACACTTCCAGTACTATTTTATTTTTTATTTTGAAACAAGATCTCACTAAGCTGTTGACAGCCTAACCTCCCTAAGTTGCTGAGGTTGGCCTTGAACCTGTGATCCTCCTGTCTCGCCTCCCAGGTACTGAAATTACAGACATGTTCTGTACATGCACCTAAATACTAAAAAGATATTTGGCCTCATGTGCCTTTGAAAGGATCTTGGAAACCCACGGGGGTTTCCAGGCCACACTTTGTGAATCTCTACACCTGACAAACTTGTTTGTGGGATTGACTAGCTGGCTAAAGATGGATGGGAAGGGACAGACAGTGCGGCACTCTCGTCTTGCGGGGGAGAGTGGGTTGCCAGCAGAGAACCAGTAGGACGGAAGCAGAAGCGACCGCTGCTCCCCGTGGTACTGTAAGTTCCATGAGGGCAGCTTATTGATTCTATTTACTGCTCCATTCTCAGAGCCCAGAACCCAGAACCCCAAGCAGGTGCTCAATAAACATGTGTTGAATAAATGAACAAATGAATGAATGAAATGTGTGAGTGCCTACATGTATATGTATGTATAAATGCATGTGTGTATGGGTGTGCATATTGTGTGTGTATATATATTTTAATTGGTATACTGTAATCATACAACTTTGTTAGGTATAAGATGGTAGAGACACACATGCACACATCTTTCATTTAACCCTTCCCCAGTTCCCACCCCATTCTCTTTCCCCTCCCTTCTTCTCATGTTCAGTTTAGTGACTGATGTTTATGAAAGTACATCATGTGCATTAGGGTGTTTCCCTCCTCCCCCATCTCCTTCAGTTAAATCATCTTCTTTGCTCATCTTAGGTTTCTCCCTCTTTGTCTAGAGTCCCTCTTATGCCCCATTTTCTCCCTAGCTTCCACATATTAGGGAGAGCATATGATTTTTAACTTTTTGTGACTGACTAATCTCACTTAACATAATGTTTTCCAGTTCCATCCATTTCCCTGCAAATGACATGATTTTGTTCTTCTTTATGGCTGAGCACATATCCCATAGTTTTGTAATCCATTCATCTATTGGTGGACATCTTGGCTGGTTTCATAGTTTGGCAATTGTAAATTGTGCGGCTATAAATGTAGATACACATGCATTGGTCTGATAGTTTGGTTTCCATTCTTTTGGGTCGATAACCAGAAGTGGTATTGCTGGATCATATGGTAGGTTTATTCCCATTCATCTGAGGATCTTCCATACTGTTTTCCAAAGTGGTTGCACTAATTTGCAATCCCATCAATAATGTATTATGGTTCCCACTCCTCCACACACTCGCCAGCATTTATTGTTGTTTATGTTTTTGATGATTGCCATTCTAATTTGGGTTAGGTGAAATCTCAGGGTAGTTTTGATTTACATGTTCTGATTGCTAATGATGTTGAACATTTCCTCATACATTTATTGGCCATTTCTATTTCTTCTATTGTGAAGTGTCTATTTAGATCATTTGCCCATTCTTTGATTGGGTTATTTGTTTTCTTAGCTGTGAGTTTGTTATTTTTTTAGAAGACTCTTAAATTTCAAACATTTTTAATAAAGAAGAAATAAAGAAAAAAGAAAAACACAATTGCCTTAGTCGACAAACCCAATACTGGGAATACTCAGTGGTCCAGAATAACAACAAGACAGGGAGCACCTTTTACTTGCTGCACCTTGTTTATCTGTATGACCCCAGTGCCTCAAAAAGACCCCACCACCTAATGAGGGCTCTATGCTGTTGCAGAGTAGAAAGATGGCAATTCTCCAAGGATTCCAAGTGCTTGTTGTGAACATCGTATCCTTATAATGCTTTTCCCAGGAATCTCCATAAAATCTGAAGGAGACCAAGGATTATCAGCTATTTCCAGTTTCTTTGTTCACAGCGGAATCATTATTTCAAAAGGACTCCTACACTGCACAGGGCAGGAGAAAGCAGGGTTACTCTGAGTGAGGCAGGAAGGAGAGGCCAGTGCTAAGAGGAATCAGCACCCTCCTGCCTGCCCCTCTGCCCATCCCACCCACTTAGCACCCATCCCAGGAGCCGTCAGTGGCCACGGCCCACCTTGTGCACTCAGGAGACACATGGAGAGTTGAGGCAGCATTAGCCCCTGCTTCCACATGGGCTGAGGCTCCACCTCGTTCTCACCCCTGAACCATGTGAGTCATCCCTCTGCATCCTTAATCACTTTCCATGTGTTTCTTTTCTAATGTATCATAATCTTTATTTGTTATTGCTACATTGAAATCATGCATCATAAAGAAGTTCTGAGTGATAGAGACATACAGGCTCCCACCCACTGCCTCCCCTTCCCCACACACACTATTGAGATTGGCAATTAGAATTTTGTATATATACATCGTGTCAATTGAAGCATTTCTTTCATCAAGTCTCTCTTCCTGCACCCACCTCCCTCCCGTAGACCTCCTCCATCACTCCACTGAGGTTTCTCCTCCTTTGTCTAGAGTCCCTTTTGTATCTCAATTTTCCCCTAGCTTCCACATATGAGGGAAAGCATATGACCCTTCATTGTTTGTGACTGGCTAATCTCACTTAGCATAATATTCTCCAGTCCCATTCATTTTCCTACAAATGACCTAATTTTGGTCTTTATGGATGAGAAGAATTCCATTGTGTGTATATATCCCATAACTTCATAATCCATTCATGATCAAAAACTCAAACAATAAAAAATGCTGATGAGGATGTCAGGAAATAGGAACTCCTATACATTGTTGGTGGGATTGCAAATTATTGCAGCCCCTTCGGAGATCAGTGTGGAGGATCCTCAGGAGACTGGGAATGGAATTAGCTAGCTTGTGACCTAGCTATACCACTCCTGGGTATCTTTCCAAAGCAATTGAACCCAGAATATTATAGTGATACATACCTATCTGTGTTTATAGCAGCACAATTCACAATAGCCAAATTATGGAAACAGACTAGGTGTCCATCAATGGATGAATGGATTATGAAATTATGGGGTAGCCATGTGTTTCTTAAACCAGTTTGAGGAAGGCTCTTGTTGTTTGCAGCCAAAGGGGCCTTAATATAGTTGGTCTTTCTATCACAGTTGTCTCACAGGTGCCCCTACACCTTTGCCTCACCCCAGCATTTGGCCAGATGGGCTCTGCAGCTAGGAGCCCAGGGAGTAAGGATGGAGAAACAACCCGCCATAAAGACCTGTGACCTTCTAGCTAACCAACGCATTCCCAGCTTACAGGGCAGGGGGTCCTTCATACTAGATGAAATAAAAATTGACCCCTTACCTCTCTTCCAGCAAATGAAAGAGGTGGAGAAAAAATACTTTCATTGTTGGCAAGATCTAAATGCAATTATAGCTCAGTAGATCCATGAGAAAATTGACAAGAGCCAATCCTTTGCACAAGGCATGCTCTGATTTCATGCCATCAAATTATTTTTAAAGGACATTAATATCACAAGCTGATGACTTTTAGCCCTGAGCAAATGATGCATTTTAATGCTTCTTTACACATAGCTCTCAGCCCAAGTGAAGCTGTCTTTTTTGGCAAAGCATTAGCAAACATTTACATTTCAAAACTCAACAAAAGGGTTGTTGTTGGGTTTTTCTTTCTTTCTATTTTTTTTCATAGATGCCCAGGCAGATAAGTCATATTTCACATGTTAAGTGGTGTGTAGAATTCCTTTTCTAACCCCTGGCATACTTTTAGAAGATAGTAGCACCTGGTTTTCAGGATTGCAATCTAAAGATTGATTTTGAAAGGGGGAAACATCATCAAACACCATTACTTTTGTGGCAGGCCTGCTCTTTCTGAAAGGTAATGCATTTGCAGGTTCCTTTATTCCTCTGCACGGGGACGGCATTAGACATTTGGTGCCTTGTGCTGTGTGCAGGTCAGAGCAGGATTCTCAGAGAACAAACCAAGCCCAGTGGTTACAGTGTATTTTCCAACCAAAGCCAAAAGGACAGCAAAGCCAAGGGTGAATGAGAATTAGGATCCATTGAGGGTAGGAATCCATTTTCCATTTTAGTAATCTCAAAACTGATTAAAAGTCACAAAATTCGAGATCTCAAGCTTGCGGTAAGGATCTGCAGCATTTTGAAGTCATTTTAGGGTCTACATTTGACCAAAGTTATCAAGTGCCCTCTGTTGTAGGGGTCTGAGTGTGTATACTCTGCAGTCAGAAAAGTATGGGTTGAAATGCCATCTTGGCCACTTCTTAGTAGTAAGACCTTGTATAAGCTACTCAATCTCTGTAAATTTCAGTTTCTCCATCTGCAAAAATGAGCATGATAAGATTGTTTGTCACAATAGGTTACTCTTAGAAGCAAATCTGATAATTCCCATAATGCTACTGGCATGGCCCTAGCTCTTTGTAACTGCACCAGGTGGACTCCTGGCTGTGTCATCTTTGCTTCCTAAAAGAAGCTTCCCACCGAGGCCACTCCACCATCCCCACTTCTTAGGTTTACTCTAGTGCTCATCAGTTTTGCATTGCTCCACCAAAATACCTGACAAGAACAACTTAGTGGAAGAAAACCTTACTTGGGCTCATGGTTGCAGAAGTTCAGTCCATAGACGGCAGCTCCAAGGCAAAAACATCATGGCGGCAGGGCATGGTGGAGGAACGCTGCCCAGGTCATGGCAGCCAGGAAGCAGGGATGAGAAGAAGATAAATTCCTCTAGGGCACCCCCACCCCAGTGACCTACTTCTTCCAACTAGCTCTCACCTCTCAGCAGGCCATCAATGGAAAGCGCAAATGAGGTCAGAGCCCTTATGATTCAAACGTTGCCCAAAAGCCCCACCTCTGAATGCTACTGCACTAGGAACCATGCTCTCAGCACATGCGTTTGTTGAGAGACATTCCAGACCCAAATCCTGACAACTCTCCTCCTCAGGCTGGCTATGCACCCTCCTGCCAAACCTTTCAAGCTCCTCCAGGAAGCATTCAGCTAACTATGCAGAGAAAAGATAATCATAACAACCAATGTTCTACTGGAGTTGCAGTCCTGGTCGTACAACCCTCTTCAGTCATTCCTTGGTATCCATGGGGAATTGGTTCCAAGACACTTCCACCCCAGGATACCAAAAATTGTACCGCTCAAGTTCCTTATATAAAATGGTGTGGAATTTACATATAACCTATGCGATCCTTGCATGTATTTAAAGTCATCTCTATATTATTTATAATATCTAATACAATGTAAATGCTATGCAAATAATTGTTCTACTGTGTTGCTTAGGGAATAATAACAAGGAAAAGAGTTTGTAAATGTTCAGTACTGATTCAATTTTTTTCTGAATATTTTCAATCTGTGGTTGGCTGAATCCATGAATGTGGACTCCTTGGGATACAGAAGGCTGACTGTACATTTACTAAAACTCAATGAATTGTACATGCACTGTGGGCAAATTCTATGGTATGTGAATTATATCTTACCAAAAATTTAAAAATACCCCAGACAGAAAAGTTACAAAAATTCTAAAATGTGAGTTGATGAAAATGAACAAATGGTTTGAAATCTCCCACATTTCTGAGTGACAGTCTAGGGCCAAAATCCTTGACTCCTCATCTCCTTTAAATAAAGGCCCCCTGACATCATTGTTCATCCTCTCCTCCACCCTGTCCTCTCTGAAACATGTCTCATGGTTGAGACCACTGTTGGAGACATTTTAAGGCAGGAGCCCCGCCCCCTCCCCCCAGAGAGGAAATCTATGCTGCTCTGTTCCTGGCTTTCCCTCCCCAGGTGACCTTGATTAGCAGGTGAACTCAGTGGCACTGAGGAGGGGGGGGCACTTATCATGCAACTCAGATCCAAGAGTGATCTTGGGTCCATGAGAGCTACCGGGGAAAATCTATCCATTTCCCCTAAAGTGCATGCGCCCTGATAGCTTCTCACTCTCATGCACGCATTCCCCCAAATATTTCTCTCCCTTTCCCCTCCCTGGGTACACGATGGGCCCTAGCTGTATTGGAGGTAACATGTCCCTGAAAAAATGTCTTTTGTGGGCCATCTGTGCTCTTGTTATTCTGGGGAGCGGAAGACATTGGAATGGGGCTGTGGGGTAGCTTTTGAGGGTCCCCAGGACATCCTTCAGGAAGGATACCTCTGTTCCCTCTGCCTTCTCCATCTCTGACCCACTGAGTTGGGCACAATGCAGTTATATCAAGATGATATTAAAAGGATGGAGGGGACGGCCCTTCTGGGTGCCAGCAAAGCAGCCCACCTTCCTCACCTCTTTAGAAGCTGCCTGAGACTCTATGGGTTTCTCCCTGAGAACCCCTATCCCACTTCTTCTGTTTGTCTTGTAACTGCACCTTGCACCCCACTTCCCAGTGTCTTGCTCCTTGCTCATGCGGCTGTCAGGATAAGTGAAGCACAATTTCTGGCTGTGGTTTTTGTTTTTGTTTTTTTTCAACAGTCCTCAGCAAATGTAACATGAGGCAAAGGAAAAACACAAGTGAGAATCCCTCAGCAGCCCCAGGAGAGGAGGCAAGATGGGCAGATTGTAATTACCCTCACTGGACGTGGGCCAGTGCTCAGGCCAGCTCCACCGATACAGCCGATTAAACTAGCTCAGTGCTCCAGGGGCTCCGCAGGGCCCGGGCTCCCATCAGGGACTTTGATTTTATCTCTTACCCCAGAGATATCAAGGAACTGGAGGACTTGGCCGGCAGGGTCCTGCAGAAGTGGAGAGTGAGTGGTGTCCATTAAGGGCATCCGACCAGCAAGGGACATGGCCCACCTGCTCTTCAGACAGGCTTTAGGGAGGTCTGATCTAATGACTCCCTCGCCTCCTCATCTCCAGAAAGCCCACCCTCTGATTTCCTTTTCAGAATTTTTTGGTCCAAACAGAATAACTCTCTGCCATGGTTTCCCAAAGCCACACTGCAAATCTCAGGACCCAGAAATAACTTCTGGCCTCTTGACCTCTGGCCTCAGCTCTTCTCACATCCTTTCTGAAGCACACGCCAGTTCAAGTTCAATGCTTTTAGCATCTTCCTGGGCCTCAAGACCAACTCCATCCTCACAGCTCAGCACCATCCAAGATGGTCCAGGACTGCTGTCCACGATGAATCAGTGCAAACTGTGGCCTCTTACTCCTTGTTAAGTGCTCACAGACTTGATTGTTTTGCCCTTTTTAGAAGCAGACAGAGGAAGGATCTGGTCAGCATTGCAAGTAGAAAGGACCCCAGGAAGCCATCCTGAGATTCCACCTGTCTATACTCCTTCCCGGGGGGACCCCTCTATGAAGCAACACCTACTACCTACTGGAAACCTCTGCCTGGCAGCCCCCTCCTCCCTCCAGCCAGGCCCCTGCTCTCAACCAAGCCCCTGGCCCTCAAAACTGTTAACCCAGATAGTGTCTCATGAATTTCTGGCCCCTGTGACCCCCGCCAGGTCTGTCCTGCCTTTGTTGACAGCCCTGCCTCCCAGTTCCCACTGATGAGGGGGCACACAGCCATCTCTGGAATCCCGGGGGGCCCATGCTACGCCCCTGCCTACTCCTGCTGTGGAAATCCTCAGCTTTGAGCTTAGAAGTGCCAGTTACCTCATCAATCAAACGTCCCAATGAACCCTTGCCAGGGTCTCGGCAGGCCAGAGGGGATCTCCAGCCATCCACACCTTAGGGGTCTCAACCTTTCATCAACTCAGCTGACCTCCTGGACAGCTCAAGAGTCCTTGTTAACCTCTCCTTCCTAAGTCTCAGTTTCTCTGTCTGAAATGGGAGCACTAACTGAAACACAGGGCTGACGTGAGCTTTAAGTGGAAAACATAGGAAGTGGCAGATTTCTATCTCTAGCCCTGGCCTCACTCTCGAGCGCTGGCAGAAATCCAGATGCGCACTGGGCATTGCCAGGAGGGAGCAGGTAGTGCTGCACACTGGCCAGAGCGGAAAGAGCATGGTCCCCTCCCCTGGCCGGACCTTCCCATCCTGTTTCTCCAATCCTCAACCTCATCACCATTCACACCAAACATGCATAAGGCACTCACCTCCAGGTCATTCTGAGAGCCATCAGAAACCCCCCCACCCCCCCTCCCAGAGCACTTTCCAAGCTCCCAACCACTGTAACACCCAGGAGCCTCCCCAGCTACCTAGTCACAATTTTCTACCTGGAGCTTCAGTTTTGCCTTCATCTCTTCTTCTCATGACAAAGCTGGGGATTAAACCCAGACCTCACACATTCTAGGCAAGTGTTCTACCACTGAGCCAGGTCTGCAGCCCTCCATCATCTCTCTCCTAAACTCACAGTTCACACTCTTCATTGTATACCTCGTTCCCACACAGCAGGCAAGGGCAGCCCGCCAAGCAAGGCAGGCAGAAGTAATGGAAACTCTTTGGTGCCCCCTTGTGGCCACATGTGGTCAGCCAGCTGAGAAGTCCCGGTGAGAATGAATGCCAGCTCTTCTTCCTGCTTTGGAGGTGGAGACCCAGCTCCCCAGATTCCCCAAAGGGGAGCCTGAGGCTGGAAAGAGCAGTGCTTCCCAGTGCCACTCCCAAGAGATATATGTCCACCACCTACAGGGTGAGGAGTCCAAATTAAAACACCTACAGCCAAGGTTCTAAGTCTCAGGTTCCTGCTTTTAAAATGAGTATAATAATTCCTGCCCAGCCATCCTAGTGAGAGTGTGGGGTAGCGACCACACGATGATATGCCCCTTTTTTGTTGTTGCCTTAAAAAGAAGTATATTCTAGTTCCTCAATCTCAATCAGCTCTACATGCCTCTGCCCCTGCACCCTGCCTAGTCACGGGAACTTTCTGTAATCACCACATGAGTCAGGCAGGATGGAAAGGAGGAAGGATTTGAGAGAATGTGTGTCTGACAAAGAGGTACCCATATGCCACTCATCATCATACAAAAATGTACTGGAGAAAATGTCAGCGAGCGACAAGAGTTTGCAAGTGGTGGAGCAGGAAGGTGGGCGTGTCGTCATCTTCCCCTGGGGAATTCCAGAGCAGATGCTGGGTTCTGGCATTTGCAAAGGAAGGGGAGCCCAGGTCAAAATCCACGTGTCTGTGATTAAGAGGACAAATCCTCATCTCCTGTATTTCCAGCCCTTTGGAAGTTCCTGCCTAAAAGACACTCATCTGTGCACCCCTGAACCTAAAGTGTTTGGCACGGAATGGGTGCTTATAAGTTGGCGGTGCATGAATGAATGAGCTAACCAGTACACAAGTGAACTTGATTTTGAGGAAATGTTTGCAATGCTGACAGCCTCTCATTCTAAAGCTGCTTTCCTCCTAGTCCTCCCCAAGCCTGGGGAGCCTGCTCCTGTCCCCTGCAAGCCTCGGCTCTTCTCTATCTCTTGTTTTGAGTAGTGGGAAAAAGAACATGACTAATTTTGTAATAAATGCCTGCAGCCTCTGTGTGCACAGCTAATTTTGCTTGATCTGCCTATCAAACTATCATAGTCTGATTAAAGAAAATCTACCTAATTCTACCAGTGAAAATGGACAGCCTTTTCCTCCAAATCAGTAGCTATTAACTCTGGCTATATATTAATCTGGGAAGCTTGTACACACACACACACACACACACACACACACACACACACACACTATCCAGGCCCCATCTTGGACCAATTAAATTAAAATCTTTAGGGATCAGAGCCTGGGCATCAGTATTTTTTAAAGCTCTCCAGCTTGTTCTAATGGGCAGCCAGGGTTAATAACCTCTGCCCAGAAAGCAGAGCTCACCCACTAAGAACAAAGCCAGAGCAAGCTTCTGGGTTCCTTTCCAAGCACCTTGAGACCCAGGCCAGGAGGAAAAGGGGAGGGGGATGTCAAGCCCATGAAAGAGAGAGCTCTAGTTTTCACTTTTTCTCAGACACCCCACTTGTTAATGGTCAAGAAGAGGATGGAACCCCAAGAAGCAGCACAGCTGGAGAGAGAGAGCCAGGGTGATGGTGCAGGCTGGGGTGTGGGGCATCTCCCTTTTATGGTACTAAACAAATGAGAGTTCTTAATGCAAATAGCAGGACATCAGGGGGATGATTCCTGCCCAAAAAGAACCCACTATTCATTTTAAATTATGTTTTCAAAAACCACTCATGTATTTCAAACACAACACATGAACCTAAATCCAATCTGCCACATTGTAATTTCTTGCTTTTAATTTAAGGCCTCCAGGCTTCAACTAATTTAAGGGACAATCTGGTGATGAAAAGGAGACCATCTTCGTACAAAAATGTTGTTAGCATACGGTACTGCTTCCTAAATTTGGTGCACAATTGAGACTTTCCAAATCCTACCTATTCTTTGGAAGCATTTTGAGCAATGCATCTGAGCATATAAAATAAAACTGTCTGCTGGGTTGCAAATCACAGCTGTGTCCATCTTTTCTGCTCTCCACTAAACCATTTATTCATTTAGTGTCTCAGTCCTCTTAATCATTAGATGGCTTCCTTTGAAACCACCACAGAAACATGAGCCATGATTCATCACTTTGCCATGTTCAAACAGAGATCTGACTGAGGTCCTGCTGGTTCCGAGGTCCACCAGGTTGACAAGCCCCAAGCTGAGATCAGAAGGCCCACCCCCGCTCAGGGCACCAGTTGCTCATCGCTGATGGATGGAGGAAGCATCGGAAGACCAGTCCTTTCTGTCTGATGGACACACGTGAGGGAGAGGGCTGTTTTAGGGTTCACTGCAGACAGTGCTGGCTGACAGGCCAGAGAACTGGAGGCACTGGCCAAAGGCAGAGAATGCAGGTTGGTACTTTTTAAGTTGCATCCACTAGACCCAAGAAGGTGCTCTGAGCTTGACACCCTGGAGTGTGCCTCACAGGGCCTGGGCCTCAGAAGAACTTTTGTCCATAGTGGAAAGTGACAGTCACCAGCTGTAAGGACCAAGTGACAGTACCACGCCATGACCTTGGCCCAAGATCACATCCCTGGGATCTGCTGCAAAAGAGCTGGTGTTTTCAAAAAGCCTGGGTTTCCCTTTGCTTCCCCTCAACTCCCTTCCTTACCTGCTTCCCCTTCTGTCCATAAATGTGCTTGCTGCACACTGCACACAGGACCCTCAGAGGGTATTTATAATCAAGTTCCCAAAGAGCAAATAAGAAACCCTCTATAAAAAAGCTAACCCATAAGCTGTGTATGGTGGTACATGCCTGTAATCCCAGTACATGGGAGGCTGAAACAGAAGAAATGCAGGCACAAGGATGGCCTCAGCAATGTGGTAAGATTCAGCAACCTAACAAGACCCTGTTTCAAAAAATAAAATAAAGAAGTTGGGGGTCTCCCTTGGAGGTAGGATGTCCCTGGGTTCAATCCCCAGTAGCATAAAAAAAATAAATAAATAAAAAGCTAATCCATAAGATAAAAGGAAATCCAGGATCTATTCTCTGCCTTTGTGAAAATTTTTGTTCAGAGCTCTTTCATCTGTTATGAGTAATCTTAAACCACCCTAAACTCCCTAAAGGGGAAGAAAACAGCCGGAATTGCTGGAAGGAGACTTAGCGATTTCTTCAACAAACCCCATTCTTTGGCAGAAAAGGGAATTGAAAGCCAGAGAATTATCAGAACTTGTACTGAGAAGGCTTTCCGTGAATGCTGGTCCAGTGGATAACCAAACGGCTGAATTGTAAGGACCAGGCTTTGACCTTGGTCTGCGTGCTCCCTGTTCCAAGCTCAATCTAACATCCCACCCCTCAGGGAAGCGGGGCAGGGCACAGCCTAACCACCTTGCCATGCCCGTGCCTGGGGTCATTTGGACCTCTGGGTTTCCACTGGAGCTTCAGGGCCATTCAACCTGGCTTAGGCCACACTTCCAGTGAGCTAGAGAGATGCAACACATCAAAACATAATGTTGAGCCGGGCTTGGTGGCGCACGCTTGTAATCCCAGCATTCGGGAGGCTGAGACCGGAGGATCCAGTTTCACGGCCAGCCTCAGCTACCTAGTGAGGCACTCTGCAACTTAGTGAGACCCTGTTTCAAAATAAAGAATAAAAAAATAGGGCTGGGGGTATAGCTCGGAGGTAGAATGCCCCTGAGTTCAATGCCCAGTACCGCAAAAAGAAAAATAAAAAAGCAAAACATAATGTTGGCTGTGGGGAAACTGAGACATGCTGGACACTTGCAAAGGGGCAAAGAGAAAGAAACCCCAGATTGCCCTGTGCTCCAAAGAGGACTGCTGAGTGAGAGGTAAAGGAGGGGACTGTTGGCTGGAGGGAAGAGAGTGGAGTGGAAGGAGCTGGGACACGGGGACCTCCCCACCCTCAGCACATACTACATGAATGACCGTGGGAAACTTAGGACACCCTTTCTTATAAAAGCAGCCTGCAGCAGCATCCCCCAAGCATGCTCGCCAGAACACTCCTTGTGAGTGGTAGAAAAATTCCCTGTGAAAATGTCCCAGGAAATCCTGCATCTCCTACTAGTCTTTCCCAATATAAGATAAAGTCACGGCGCATCTTGATGAGGAAGGCTCTGAGCATTCCTGTGAGGAAACCTGTTTCACTCAGTATCATCCACTCTTCCTGACCATGCACCCTGTCTTCCAGGAGCATCTCTAGGAATTAACTCCATGGCAAACCAGTTTGGAGAAATGCTGGCATATAGCAATGGCTTTCAACTGGGAGGGGGCAACTTTGTCCCCCAAGAAACATTGAGTAATGTCTGGATACATTTTGGGTTGTCACACCTAGGGCACTGAGGCTGGTATCTAATGAACAGAGGCCACAGATGCTGCTAAACATCACACCAGGACCAGGACAGTCCTACAACTCAACAGAAGAATTAAGTCCAAAATATCAATAATGGTGAGTTTCAGAAACCCTGGCCTAAGGCCACTTCTACACATTCTTACCACCGACTCTCTTCTTCATCTCTGGTAGCTTCTCCATTTTGCTTTCTCCAGTCCACCACGTGCCATCTTCCTACGTATCCTGAAGTCTTCTCTTTTCATCCAGCCAGACCTTAGTGTTGATAATGGTGGGTCTTTCTTGGAACTCCTTCCTTACTCCTAGGACCTTTCTCTGGTTCTTCTATCTCTCTGGTTTCCCTCCCTCCGCCCCCTCCCCATATACCACTTGTGCTGTCCACCAAGCGTCTTTCCCCAGCTCTCTTCTCTCGTGATTCTCACCCTTCCTGCCATGAGCACATCCCTAGTGGCCACAGGGTCCACTGATGGCTCCCACCTGGCCAGTGCCTCGGGGAACAGGGGTACAGTGGTGAACCCGGGAGGGTCTCTGCTTGGAAGAACTAATCTGGAGAGGAGAAAATAGACATTTGTTTATTTTAACAAAGTACCAAGTTAGTGTCTATTGGATGCTAGGCATAGAAATAGATAAGGTCTCAGCCAGGTGCGGTGGTGCACACCTACAATTCCAGTACTTGGGAAGCTGAGACAGAAAGATTGCAGGTTTGAGCCAGCTTTGGCAAGTTAGTGAGACCCTGTTTCAAAATAAAAAATAAAACAAAATCAGACTGGGGGTATAGTTCAGGGGTAGAATGTCTTTGGGTTCAATCCCCAGTATTACTACTACTGCTACTACTACTACTTGAATAATAATAATAATGATAATAATAATAATAATATATGTGGTCTCAGCCGATGTAGAATTTAGAAGATAGCAAGCAACATGCAGGAATCAAACAATCACATGGACAAATGTGAAGTTGCCTCAAGGCAAATAAAGGCTATGAGGGAGAGGGGCCTGAAGCTCCTGTGGCTGGTAGACAGGATCAGGTCAGGCTGTGTGCCGAGCTCAGGCAAGCAGCATGTGAACTAAGGTCTAATGATGAACCGGATACAACTTGATGAAGAGGGAGTGAGACAGCATTCCAAGTAGCAGAAAGGAGATAGAAAGGCCAGGGAAGTTGGAGCCAGGAGATGGGGGGAGGGAGGGATACATATCAGCAAGGTGGAAAAACTCATGAGATCCAGACCCCAAAAGGCCTTATAGGTCTTGTTAAAAACGGTTTGGAAGTTTATTCTAAGAGGATGAATTTAGGAACTAAAGGTGAAGAAGCTGGAGGAAGGGACGACCTAAGCAGACAGTTTTTAGAAAGATTACTCTATTGCTTGTAGAATGGACTAGAAGAAGCCAGCAAGATATGGGCCAACCCAGAGAGAGGACCATTTATACAACCATGAGTGAGGAGCTGAGCTTTCCTGTCATCTCTGAGGCTGAAAGTCACATGTAATTACTGTTGTCCTCCAACAACCCCTATTTAACCACTGAAAGTCAGAATAGGGATATCTCCCAGGAAGCCCAGCCCAGCCCAGCCCAGCCCAACCTGGCCCAGCCTGGCCCAGCCAGCATAGGAATAAGTCACCCATTTCTTCGATGGAGCCCCATGGGAAGTCGTTAACTGTGGTTAGGGTCAGTGTTATAAGAAATAGATTGGACAAGCTAGCTAGCTAATCTTCTGATACTCGACTCCTATCCAGCACACTCCTGGAAGCCTGCAGGAGCTGACACTGGACAGAGACTAGCACATTCCCCCCATGCATCCCTCACTCATGCCCTGTCATACTCTTGATGGATGCATTAGTCTGCTTAGGCCTCCATAACAAAATACCAAGACTGAGTGGCTTAGACAACAGACAATTATTCTCATAACTATAGTCTGGAGGCCTCAAGTCCAAGCTCGAGGCAGAGGCAGGCTTTCTCTCTCCTTGGCTCATGAAGATCCATCTTCTCACTGTGTCCTCACATGATCTCTTCCCTGTGCACTTGCATACTTGGTATCTCTGTCCACATTTCCCTTTCTTTTTTTTCTTTTTTTTTTTTTTTTTTTTTTTTTTTTTTTTTTTTTTTTGCAGTACTGGGGATTGAACTCAGGGGCATTCTACCTCCGAGCTACACCCCCAACCCTATTTTTTTATTCTTTATTTTGAAACCGAGTCTCACTAAGTTGCGGAGTGCCTCACTAGGTAGCTGAGGCTGGCCTCGAACCCGGATCCTCTGGTCTCAGCCTCCCGAATGCTGGGATTACAAGTGTGCGCCACCACGCCCGGCTCACATTTCCCTTTCTTATAAGGATACCAGTCATATTGGATTAGGGTCTACACTAATAGCTTCATAATAACTCAATCACTTCTTTAAAGGCTCTGTATCCAAACACAGTCACATTTTGATACTGAAGGTTAGAGCTTCCTTCAACTGATGAATTTTGGAAAGACTGGTGAACTCTCTCTCCCCCTTCTCCCTTCCCTCTGCCTCTAGCTCTTCGGGCAGCGTTGAATTTTTATAAGATCAACCCACACACAGTAAATGGTAGCTAGGCCAAAGCACAAGATCTCTGCTGAGTACGTGTCAGGTATGTAAGTGGCTCAGATACACAGGACAGCGAACATGCAGAGAACTGAGTAGGTCCACGGGTAGGAAAATCAAAGGGGTACTGCTAAGGCAGCTCTGGGTGAATCCTGGGAAGGGAGCAGACATCCTAACAAAAGGAACAGTGCAAACCAAAGCTCGAAGGCCCCAGGGGCCATGATGTTCCCAGACCTGGGCTACAGCGGCTCTCTGTGGCTGAGGGCTCTCGCCCCGAAAGCCAGGAAAAGGAATGGGCCAGAGGTGAACTCAGATGCGGTCTGACCTTGGAGACTGTGCCGCTCAGCTTTTTATCACTCTAACAAAACACCTGAGTAAAACAGCTTCAAGGAGGGAAGATTCATTTTGGCTTGGTTTCGGAGGTTTTAGTCTGTGGTCACTTGGCCCCTGTGCTATGGAGTTGTGGTCAGGCAGAACATCATGGTGGGGAGGGTGCAGGGAACGAAGCTGCTCACCTCAGGCAGCCAGGCGGTGTGGAGGGAGCTGGGGACACGACAGAGTGTGTAACAGTATGCCTCAGGAACCTGCTCCCTTCAACGCCTGCCCTGCAGTCTCCGCCGCCTCCCAATGGTCAGTTCAGTTATGAATTCAGCAGTGGATGCCTTCATGATTCAATCACTTCTCCAAAGTCCCACCTCTAAACATGGCTGCACTGGGGACCAGGCCTTCAACCCCTGAGCCTTTGGGGAATATCGCAGATCCAAACTCTAACAGACAGCCTGTAGATTTGCAAATTCATTCAGAGCTTTGCAATCTAGGAATGGCTCTGTGAGGAAAGAGAAGGAGCCTGATTAATACAAGGGATCAGCTGGGTATGGTGGTGCACGATTGTAATCCCCATACTTGGGAGGCTGAGGCTGAGACAGGAGGATCACAGGTTCTCAGCCAGCCTCAGCTATTTAGTGAGACCCTCTACAACTTAATGAGACCCTGTTTCAAAATAAAGAATAAAAATAGGTCTGGGGGTGTAACTTGAAGGTAAAATGCACCTGGGTTCAATTCCCAATACTGAAAAAAAAAAAATACAAGAGATCAACCAGGAATATCATAAGATTGCAAATAACTAGAGACTTAGGATGACATAAGACTTCCCCAAATGTTCTGCTCAAAGTCAAGGTCAGAAACAGCTATTATGATCTCAATCTGAATATTCTGCCCCAAAACTCCAGAATCATCACATGACTCACCAGGTTCAAGTCTCTCATCAAAGTACAAAAAACCAACCTTATGCCAAAAAAAAAAGCCAATTTCTGTTTTGTCCTTTGCTTTATGAACTAACCAGATTTTTTTCCAAGTGCAGTAGAAGAAACCAGGTAACTTTTCCAATAAGATTATTTCATGCAAGGAACAGTCTCCTTTTCAATAAATAGTTTTCAACCATTCTCCCTGGTTTCTGAATCACAGTACTCTCTGAAGATATATAAATATCAGGTAGCAGTTTTATTTCCTGTGAGTGGGAAGTTTTGGTTTAATAAGGAGAGAGGCAGGGGGACAGACTTTTGGAGATGAAACGAGATCTCGGCCATTTCGCTCCACACCTGAGATTGCTCCCAGCAGCCCTGGCGTCCTCACTTCTGCTCGGGCTAGTCCAGTTTTAAATGATTTAAGGACCATATATTAAGTGCTCATGGCCAGCTAGGAAGAAGCGCTTCTTCCCGAGATACTAGCGAAGGTCCAGCTGTAATGCAGAGGGATGCTCCTCTTACCAGAGGTCAGAGGGCACCTTGCACCTTGTCCTTCAGGCAGTGCCACACCAGGGCCAGGGAAATCACACTCATCTGGACAACGGTATCCATCCAAGGAAAAGTGCAATGGTCGTGTACATTTCCCAAAGCCACCCTGGCTATGCTGCTGAAGTGAAGGACTGCATTCTTAATGTCCCTAGCTCCCAGGACTGATATGGGGATTTTGTTTCTTTTAAGCCTGCTTCGAGTACAAGGGGGATGCCTGTCTCAAGCATCTGGGCCCTGTCTTGGGATAGTGGGGTGGAGTGGGGCAGACAGTCACTCTTCCTCTTCCCCATGAAGTGTGCATATTGCCCCACTGAGTCCTGGGATGACCCATCACAGGCCTGGGTTCTCCAGAACTAGGAAGAGCTAGAGTCTCTCACACTCCTGCTCCACCTGGGACCTACAGGACCAAAATGCTGTGAGTGCATCTCAACCATCTGAGAGCTTTTGTGGCATAATGCAGGCTTAGAAATGCAGGAGCAGGCAAAAAGGAATAAGGTCCCTCACACAAGGGACTAGTGGCCATCAATAGGCTCTAAACACGTCTTTGATTATGATGCTAATCACTAGGATTAGTAAGCACTTGTTAGATACCAGACATGTAGACAATTTCTCCTTTATTGGTAATATCTCTTGGTGCATACCATTCTTATTCTCTTATTCTTATTCTGTAGCTAGAGAAGTTGAGGTTTAGGGTTTAGGGCAGTTAATTTATCCATCCTTACATTCATAACCCTCCATGACCCTCCAAAAGGCAGTGTTTGGCCCCTCATACACTTTTTGTCGCTGCTTTTGATTGTGCCCTTGGCATCCTATGATGTACAGAAAGGTCTGGACTCCATGGATTACCATAGGAACAGGAGATGCTACAAGTCACACCTCTCACTAATCCCAGTGAGGCCTTCTTTATAGTAACTATAGGAGAAATTTCTTCCAACCTCAGGATAACTGATACAGTAGCATGTCTATTGAGCAATTAAATTATTTTTATCTTCAGATACTACAAAAACCCACAACCAGTGCCATTTTCCTATTTGCATTTGGATTCACAAAACTTGGGGGCAAATTCCTATCCCCCTCTAGCAAAGCATGCAAGATATTCTTCCATGAACTTGCCATGTGATGAAAACAGAAAATTAGTTTTGTTTGTTCTTTAGGGGTAAACTTTCAGGTCTTTGGATGTAGAAATTATTTCTTAGATATAACACTAAAAGCATGATCACAAAAGGGAAAAACAGATAAGCTGGACTTCCTCAAAATTAAAAACTTTTGTGTCTCAAAAGACATTATCAAGAAAATGAGAAGATAACCTACAAAATGGGAGGAAATATTTGCAAATCATATACCTGACAGCAGTCTAGTACCCAGAACATATAAGAATTCTTATATCTCAACAACAAAAATTCAAAAAAACCAATTTTTTTAAGTGGGTAAAAGATTTGAGTAGATATTTCTCTAAAGAGGATATGCAAGTGACCAGTAAGCACATGAACAGACGCTCAGCGTCATTAGTCATTAGGGAAATGCAAATAACAACATCAACAACAAAACCACAATAAGGCACCAATTCATACCCACTTGAATACCTGTAATCAAAAAATAATAACTAAAAAAAACTTGAAGTGTTGGTGAAGAAGTAGAAAAGTTAAAAACCCTTATATGTTGCTGTTGGAATGTAAAATGTTCAGTTGCTATGGAAAACAATTTGGTGGTCCCTCAAAAAGTTAAATATAGTTGTACCATATGACCCAGCAATTCTGCTCCTAAGTATATATCCACAATAATTGAAAACAGGTATTCAAACAAATGTATAGACACACATGTTCATAGCAGCTCTATTTCACAATCCCCAAAGATAGAACCCCAACTGTTCTTTAAATCTTGACACAAGTATGAAAATATAATTGAAAAAAATATATAATGGAAGGAAATACTGATACATGCTTGCATTTGGTCAGCTTTCTGTTATAAGATAAACAACTCATAAGAAGGAAAGATTTGTTTTGGCTTACAGTTTCAGAGGTTTAAGTCCATGGTCTCTTGGCCATGGACTTAATGAAAATAACAACATCAACAACAAAACCACAATAAGGCACCAATTGCTTTTGAGGCTCTGGTGAGGCAGAGCATCATGGCAGAAGCATGTGGCAGAGGAAATCTGCTCCACTCATGGTGCTGGGAAGCAAAAAGAGATAAGAAGTGAGGACCAGGTCCCACAATCCCCTTCTAGGGCATGCCCCCAAGGTCTAACTTCCCTCCAGGAGGCCCTGCCTCTTTAAGGCCCTACCCCCTCCCTATAGTTCCAAGGCTGGAGAAGGAGCCTTTAGCATATGGGCCTTTGGAGGCATTTAAGGTCCAATCGATAATGCTACAGCACAGATGAACTTCAAAAACATTATGCAGCCGGACACGGTGGTGCATACCTGTACTCCCAGTATTTGGGAGGATGAGACAGAAGGATCACAGGTTTGAGGGCCAGCCTCAGAAACTTAGTGAGGCCCTCAGCAATGTAGCAAGACTCTGTTTCAAAAAAAAAAAGGGTGTATGAGGTAAGGAGGCTGGGGATGTAGCTCACAGGTACAATGCCTTTGGGTTCAACCTCTAATACCAAAAAAAAAACCCAGTATGCTAAGTGAAAGAAGCCAGATACAAAAAGTCACACTTTGTATGGCTTTGTTTATATGGGATATCCAGAACATGTAAGTCCATAGAATCAGAAAGCAGTGGTTTATTGGTTGCCAGGGGCCAGAAGGAGGGGGTTACAGGGAGTGACTGATTTTGGGGGGAGGCGATTAAAATATTTTAGAACTAGAGGTAATGGTTGCACAACATTGTGAATGTGCTAAACGCCCCTGTTTACTCTTAAATGTTTTATTTTATGTGAATTTCACCTCAATTAAAAGAAAGCATATACCCCAATTTTTTAAAGTTTTTTTAATGCTACCCCAAAACCAAGAAATCAAGTGTTGTTCATGCTGAGTGCCCTCACTCCCGTGACCTTTCGCACAGGCTAGTACATAGAGATGCCAATGAAAGTGTTTGCTTTGTGATTTAGTAACTTAAAGAAAAGCTATGTATACACTTAGGGGACTCAGAAATCCTATAGGATCTTCCTTACCATTCTTTCATCTTTTATTTGTTCTAGTGTTTCTTTAGATTTTCTTGTTCAACTACAAAAGCACTACTCACAAGAAGCTACAAAAAAGGAACTGTACGAAGAATTCCCACCCCTCGCCTCTCCCATGCCCCAAACACTGTACCTCTGAACTCACTAGGTTCCCAATATTAACAGATTAATAGTGTGATGTGTCTCTTTCCACTATTTTCTCATACTTCTTCAAGTATCCCCCGAATCATGTGCGCAATCCACATCTTGGTTATTATCCCAGCATTAGTATTCCAAGGGTGAGTTACTCTAGTGTGCTTTTATTCCTTCATCTCCTCCCCTAAGATGTTGGGGGCCAAGAAGAAATGATTAGGAAGCATTTTCCCGGGTCAAAGGAATGACATTTCAACTGCTGCATGCATTGTCTAATTACACAAAGTAGGAGTTTGATTTGAAACTTAAAATGAGAAAGCTTAAGTGGGTGAGACATTTGGCAACACCCATCCTCCCATCCCCAATGCCTCGAGTTATTCTGCAGCCATCCCCATTCATCAGCAGGGACCATCCTCCTGCAGCATGGATTTTTATTCCAACTGTTGGGCTCAGTTCAAAGATGGAATTTCATCACCTTTGAATGTTTATTTACTCATTATGCTGTCTCCCTCTCTCACTAGCATTTACCTCCATGGGGCAGAAGCTCTAGCCTGTCCTCTTCACTGACACATGACCAGCACCTACAACACTGCCTGGCACAAAGTAAGTGACTGGAAATACTTGTTGAGTGAAATTCTGCAAGACTGGGTCTTTGGAGCCTCCTGAAAAAGTCACCTCCTTCTAGAAAAGGTTGGGGGGGTAGAATTCTAGAACATGTCCTCTCTCCTTCCTGGTTTCACAGAAGATGACTCTCACATATGGCAGATGGGGAGTCGGTCGGTTGAGAAGACTCTGGCTTGCCTGAGCTCCCACACTCTTGCCTCATTGGATCCCCAGCAGAATTCAGAGGGGCCTTCTGTGTGTACTGCCCCAAGAAGACTGCTCAGCACCTCCACACAATCTCATCAGGTCTTTAGCTTCCTTCCAAGAGGGAAGATAGGCTGTCCCACTTCACAGACAGACTCTGGGAGGTTTCTCAATGATACAAGCAAGTTGAGACAAGTTCTCCATCCATACCTGCGTGTTCACAACTATCTCCGTGGCCAGAGAAAAGCACCATTTCTTGTTCACAAAGTTGCATGTGGAGTTGCCCTTATTTTTTACCCCCAGCAAGTAGTTCCCCCCAGAACTATTCTGAGAACAATAAAACACTAACACAGGGGCTCTAGTTTTCTTCCAAAAGTGTTGATTGATCTGCTATTTTGTTGGCTGTCCTTTGAGTTTGTCTGAAGTTTTTTTGTTTGTTTGTTTTTTGTTTTGTTTTTTCATGATCAGAATGAGGTTATGCATTCTGGGAGGAAATACCACTGAGATAAAATTTTGTTCTTAATGCAAAACTCTTTCAAAGTGTCCAGGTCACAAAAAACAAGGAGAGACAAAGAAATTGTTAGATATTACAGAAGATGGAGAATAACTAAATTCAATGTGAGATTTTGGACAGGATGCTGGGAAAGAGAAAGGACATTAGTGCAAAAGCATTCAAGGTATGTAGTTCAGTTAATGTAGTTCAGTTAATACTGCTGTACTGATGTTAGTTTCTTAGTCTTGGTAATTACACAATGGATGTGGAAGTTAGTATCAGAGGGAGCTGGGAGAAGGGTTTGGCAAGACTGCATGATCTTTCAACTTTTTCTGCAAATCTGAAATAGTTCGGGATGAAAGGCTAAGAAAGTGGGTTTGAACAGTCCTTATTCTCCCAACTATATTTGCCTGGAAAGGGGGAGAGGAAATAGCACCCAATCTTTCTAGCTCCCTTAGAGCCACAAAGATGACCTTCAAGCACATGACCTTCAAGCAAAAGACTGGATAGCTCCCAATCATCCCTGGACCCAGAGAGGGATGGCCAGTGGATAGTGGGCTCTTCCTGAAATTCCAAAATGCTCCAGAATGGAGAGTTTGCTAAAAATTTGTGATCCAGCAGCTTAGTTGTATCCTGATAGGGGAGCCTGGATTCCTGGTCTCACTGGTCTGACTCTGCCCACATGGGAGGCCCTTGCTGGCATGCCTGTCTAGTCACTCTACCTTCCTCTCCGTTTGCTGGGCCCTCCCTAGACAAACAGTTCTTAACATTCCAGAAGACTCATTCTCCTTACCTGTCCTGATGCTATCTGTATCGTAACTCAAGCTTAGTGTTTTCTGCCATCATCCCACATGTCAGAGGTGTACTCTGCACTGTGTGTATCTGCATGTGCCAATACAGTGATTTTCTACTTACACTATGTAATTTTCATGCCAACAAGCCATACTCAGATTAAGATTTTGATAGTTTTTTGGAAGTCATAATCAAGTCAATTGTTGGGAGCACAAAACAAGAGACTTCCAGCCAACTCCTGCCTACCACCCCTCACTAACTCATTAAACGTATGTTGGAAAGCTTCCATGTGTCAGGTACTATAGAGGGAAAGGAGTGTCTCACTTTCAAGCCTGCCCTGTTAACAGGGAATGCCTGGACCCACTTAGGTGAGCCTGGATCTCGGTAAGAGGTCGAGTTTAGTCTGGAGCCATACCCACCAACACAGAGAAAGCAAAGGTTAGGATCCACCACGTACTAGACATGTTCAAAGAATGAGCAAGGACACTCAGTTATTCATGGATATGAAGGCATCTAAGAGATGAAAAAGCAACAATCCCAAGTCCATCCACTGGTCCTGTTTTTAAAGGCCTGAGGCCAGATTCCAGCAGGAGCATTAGGTCTAAATCCAAGCTGGCCTTTTACCAACCAACCTCAGTCCTTTCCCTGCCTGTAAAAGGTTAAGTCCTGGACTCATACATGGAAGGGAAAAGGAGGAATGACTTGAGTCCAGCCTGATATGAGCTTGACTTCTGAGGTCCTAGATTCCTGTAGGGCAGAAGGAAGAGCACAGCAGCTTTGGAAACAGACCCACAGACACACAGAAAGCTGTCAGACCCCATCCTACTTTTGCAGACATGAACTTCAGCTCTTCAGAGGCCACTGGCCATTCTGTAGTCCCCACCTGTCCACCTGTCCACCCTCTGAGTGTTTGGGCTGCTCAGCTAGAAAGGGGACCAGTCACAAGCACCCAGATCCACCTGCCCTGAGTGCTCAGAGGAGCTATTTTTCATTCAGTCCCTTCAGTGTCTCCCAGAGATGCAGCTCGCTATCTTGTTGCCCAACACGTCAGGGAGGTGCGGCCATCCCACATCTGCTCAGCCCGTATTTTTAATTGCTTAATAATACTGAGTAGGCTTCCCTCCCTCCCTCCAGCTTAGCGTGGGGGGGCTTTGACATTCTGGGCCTGGTGTGTGGGCAGGAAACACAGATGAGGCTGGGAAAATGTCAACCTCCCACAGCCTCTCTACCAATTAATCACCACGCCATCTGACAGGGCACACCTCATCTCAGGAGCACTGGGTTGGCAGTCCAGAGAGCTGGGCGTTGGGAACATACCCTAGCTCCACTGCTAAATTAACAGTGTGACACAGAGCAAGCAGCTCACCCTCTGGGAGCCTCCTGTTCCTATTGAAACATTTAAAGGCAATAGGAACTGGCAAAGAGGATATTTAAGGGATGGTTTTATGGAGTAGGATGAAGACTGGGGACTTAGGATCCAGACCACCTAGGGCCATGTCAGAATCTACCACTTGCCAGCAGTAGGATCCCAGGAAGGTTAATTAACTTGTCTCTGCCACAATTCTCTCAACTACAAAGCAAACATAGTACTGCTGCATGCAGTTATTGGAAGGACTTAGAACAATGCCTAGGATGTAGTATGCCTTCAGTAAATGTTATGAATGTATACAAAATTGCCATTTCCAAGCCCAAAGACTTGCAAAGTGAGTGGGGAGGGACCTGATGGGGAGGGCAACAAGAGTGTGTGCATGTATTTTTTAAACAATGTACCCCAATATTATGTAAAATTATAATGTACCAAATAAAAAATAGATAAATGGTAATTATTCCAGGTTTTTTTTGTTGTTGTTGTTTTGTTTTCGCAATTCTGGAATTGAACTCAGGGGCATTCTATCCTGAGCTACATCCCTAGGCCTATATTATTTTTTTATTTAGAAACAGGGTCTTGCTAAGTTGCTGAGGGCCTTACTAAGTTGCTGGCGCTGGCTTTGAACCTGTAATCCTCCTTTCTTGGCCTCCCAAGTACTGCGATTACAGACATACATCACCATATCCAGCTTCTGATAATCTAATTTAATTTACTATATTTAAAGTTCCAAGGGAAATATTTTCAAAGTTGAATAAAACATGGAATTTGCCCCTAGTCACTTACAGAAAGTGTTTATAGGGAAGATAAACATGCATAAAACCTCGGGGAAAGGTGCGGGCTGCCCATGACGTGCCCTGTGCAAGGGCCAGCAGTAACCCCATGTGTTTACCGTGTGCCAAGGACTGTGTGGAGGCTTGCCTGCACCATTCCCACGTAATCCCAGCAGTCATCCACAGGCTGGTCCCATTTTATAAAGTGGAAAGCAGTCTCACAAAAGCTGAATGACTTGCCTTAGGTCACATAGCTCCTGAATGGAGAAGACAGGATTCAAATCCAGGTCTGGAGTCATTTCTCTTAACTCTATTGTTGGGGGACCAGGTGGGATTTGGGAAAGCTACACAGAAGAAGGGGTGCTGGAGCAGTCTCAGCCTCCACACTTCATTAAGAAGAGGCGGGCTTTCTGCAGCAGCTCCATAGATGAGGTTTGTTTGTTTGTTTGTTTGTTTGTTTGTTTGTTTAAACCTGGCCGAGGTCCCCTTTCATTTCTGGATAATAATGGTGCCTACCACAGAGCTGGTGGGAGGAATACATGAGCTTGGACATGTAACACAGTGCCTGCTGATGCATGGCAGACATTTGATAGATATTACTTTTATCATCATCGCAATCCCATCGTCATCACTGTGTTGACATTGTCATCATCTGTCCTCCTTTCCCCAGCAGCCGATGGTCAACACCACCCATGCGAAAAAGCAGAATCTCCATTTTCAAAAGGGGTCTCAAGACCACGTCCACACTTCTTCCTAGCAGGTGCCTGAAATGTGACAATTGGCCACTGGTTCATTAGGCTAAACATTTGTCTTATGCTTGGGACCTCCTTGTGAATACAAAAACCACCCAGAGAAATGGAGAACACAAGCAAATCTTTATAGCATCCAGCTAGTTGAGAAAAGAGTTTGTATTCCCAGCAAGGAGCGAAGAAGATGAGGAAGATGAAGCAGAAGCAGAGGAAGATAAGAGAAAAGCCACTACACATGGGGACTGGAAAGCAGGGAGGGGGGAGTACTGCCCCTGTCTGCAGAGAGGCTGAGCCCTGGCCCCTGTCGGGTGGTACATGAGCAGCGCCCTCATTAGCATGTGCTACCAGAGATCAGAGGGTGAGTGATGGCTGCCCCAGAACAGAGGCATGCTTGATGTGGGCCTGTCAGCCCTGCCATCCTTCACTGGGACCTGGGGCCAAGATTCATATCCTCTGTCAGAGGCTCATCCAACACCCGTGGCTAACCTCCACCAGGGTCCAATTTTTATGCCCTCTCCCCAACGATGGCAGGCAATCTTTCAGTTCTTGGAGATGGAGAGAGACACTGTGATGCTCCATTTTTCCTGGGAATTTCTTAAGGATTGGAGTCAGGCTAAACTAAGAAGAAGAGGAGGAGGATTCAGAAGGAATACATCAACTTCAGCCTTTTACCTATTTTCTGCCATTACTGCTGATGCCCTCGCTCCTCCAGTCCCATGCCAGGTTTTCCAGGCAATATCACCCTGAATAATGGTACATTATTCACTATCAGTTCCGGATACTACTCTGTCACAACGGGCAGTTGCTCACCAAGGGGGAAGTGATGCCATGACATGCCAAGGTCGGATTTATGTGGGAAATAAAATCCTCAAATCAAGATGAAACTGTTTGAATATTTTAGTTGGAAGGTCTGCATTGCTTCTCCTGTACTTTGTATCTTGCTGAGTTTGCTATGTTTTTACTCAATTAGGTAAGCTCCCAGTAGGTGCTAGGCAGAGCACTGGGGACAGAGAAACATTTAATGACAAGCATGGCCAAGTCCCTAGAGCCTGTGACTAGGAGCCAGCTGAGGTCAGGAACTAGGTCTTGAGTGACTCACTCTTCCCTGTGGCTTCCATGGTGGACAGAGCACAGTGGGTACTTAAGTTTTGCCCCTTCGATATCAGTAGCATCTTTCCCACACACACACAAAAAAATGATGCCGAAACTAACACGAGTGAAGTCTTATATTCTTTCAGTTTATCTAATCTATTCCAGAGGAAAAGGTGTTTTCCTCATTTTGCATTCAGATTGGACAACAGTAAAGATGCTGCAAAAATTGATACCACACCCTCAGGCAGTATCACCATTTGTTTGTGTGGTCCTGGCAGAAAGAATCCTGGGCCAGAGACCTTGAATTAATGCTGGCTCTGCCCTCAGGTCATCATGAGACTGTGTATCCCCTAACCTTTCCTGAGCTGGGTGCCTCTACAGGATAGATCGGGATGCAGGAGCCAGTGGAAGCTCAGTGATGCTTTAAAACAAAAAATCCGAGCTGGAGTCTCTGGATTCAGTTTCAGAATCTACAGCTGAGAAAACAAAATGGTAGGCCCTAGATGTGGGGTTTGAGGCCCATATGGAGTTTTTTAAAAATTAATTTATTGCAACATTTAAAAATTAGGAGGCTTCATATTTGAAAATCTAGATTTCTAGCCACCCTTGAAAAAGACCTGAAAGTCTTATACCAGACCAGAAGCTGAACATGAGGATGGATTTTTGTAGTGGAAGTTCAGCTACATCCTTTAGACTGCACCTATGCCTCCAGAGTCCACTGCTCCACTACCATCAGCTTCTCTCTTCTATGACACCTCCCTAGACCCTGCAGGCATCTGATTGATTTAAAAACCTGACCAGGCAAGCTAGTGGTCCAAGGTGGCATGTGCCCAGTGCTGCTCAGGGATTTATAGTTACCAGCCCAACATGCTCCCAAAGATTCCGAGGAAAGAGAGCTTCAGGGAAAGGCAAGGGAAGCAGTCAAGGAACCGAGTGGGAAATGTGTGTGGAGCTACAGGATGGAGGTTCATAGTGACCACTCTGGCCCCAGTGGGGTCTGGGCAGAAGAGCAGGAAGGTGTGAGGGATAAGACTGAGGATGGTAAGTAGAGCTCATGTTGCGTGAAGGAGGGTGCTAAATGCCCAGTAATATTATTCTCAGCTCTTCATGCAGAAATGCCCGATATAAGTGGGACAAAGGGGCTAAATTTGCCAAGCTCACCCCTGCACACATCTCCGCCCCCACCTTCATGCCAAGACTCACAGCAGGAGGGTAGGCCTCAGGAAATCAAAGGCTGAGTGCAGAGTTCTGAAAACCACCCTTGGCCTTCAGGAGCTCCTCATTCTATAGGTTTTTCTCCAACAGCTGGAGGCTTCCCACAAAGACCCAGTGGCAGCCGGAGGCAAGAGTCCAGGTTGAATCCTCCCAAAGCATGTCAGGGGAAAGAATAGGAGGAAGAAAGATGGGAAAAAACCTCCTTTCAGCTTCATTAGAGCCCCTGCTTAACTGAGCTAAAAATAAAACTAATTGCTTTTGCTATTCTAATGTGAAAAATCAGTTTTTAAAGGATCAAGATTCTCTCCCTGGCTGGAGAAATCATTGAATCGGTAATAGAGTGGCTGCCAATGAATTATGAATGTCGTAATCAAGCCTTCTTGGAAGGCCAAAGTCTTGGTTACAAATGGGCACTATAATTAGAAATGTGCTGAAGCTGCCTAAAGCAGACCCCCTTTGTCTTCTGCTTTCTTTTTCTTTCTTTCCTTCTGAAGGAAGGAAGGGTTGTAGACCATTCTCCATCAGGTATTCGGCTCATTCTTGAATAATGCCTTGTTCTCTCCATTTGAGGAGACATCTACACGAAAGAACACGGGAACACCATTCCTCCCCTTCCCCCCTCTAAAAGGCTCTACCCATCTCCCCCATTGGGAACACTGGTGGAATGCTTCAATTCTCTCCATCTAGTACTTGGAATTCTATAAAATAAAGATATATTAGGATAGCAAGCAGTCTCATTCTAATCCAAGAGGCCTGGGGTATTGGCAAGCATGTTAGTCATTCATACCTTGGGAATCAGCTGAGTTTAATCCTTTTGTTTACTTGTTGAACTCTGTAGGGCTGGAAGCTGGAGAGAATGGGGCATGCGCATCAGGGAGAAGATGAGAGGAGGCCAGTATTGAAGGTTGAAGCTCAAGGGAGGACAAGTAGGATAAAGCTTCCTATCACCTCCAAGCCCTCAGCCAGAAATGAGAGGTTCCCCCCCACAAAATCTAGCCAATGTGGAAAGCTAATCTGGATCAACAGAGCCAATACTAACAGTAACATTCCTCTAAGAAATTCTTAATGCTGAGAATGGGTTACTTGACCTCTCTTTCCTGAGGGTAGATCCATTTTAAGCAAAAACTGACCAGGAGTTGCTGCTTTCTTCAAATGTTTTGCCTCTGAAGATGGAATCTCTAATCAGAGAACTCCTTCAGCAGCAGCTACTTCCAAGAGCTTGCCCTATCTCCGCCCTGGGGTGGCTGGTTGGAGGTGGCTGGTCAGGGCTCTGCTTCTTTCAGAGCTCCAGAATGGAGGTGAACCCCATGGCTCAATCTCTGGGCAATGGCGGAGCCTGTCCAGGTGGGCCTAAATGCCTGGTTCTCAGCCCTGAGTACACATTGGATTCACTTAGAAGATTTTAAAATGTTGAACCCCTGATCATTTCTCAGATCAACTAAATGTAGCATCTAGGGGCAGTTTCAAGCATACCATTTATGAAAACTTTCTAGTCATTCTGAAGTGTCCACATGGTTGGGAACCACTGATTTAATCTCACTTTCTGTGCCTGTTCTCTGTCTTCCTGTCCCTCCTCTCACTTCCCAGAGGCCGAGGGGCAGGCGTTTCCATCATGGAGACTCTGGAGGCAGCAATGCCTCCTCTCCCAGGCCAGGGGCACCTCTGTGTAGCACCAGTGATAGCCCCCTCCATCCCAAATTATTCCACTAGAAAATACCTTAAGGGCATCTTATCCATGTAGCAAATAAAATCCAACTCTCAAGCCAATTCTGTTGGACCAGAATACGATTTCTAGGGCAATATGTGGAGAAATCCTTCTCAACAAGACACCTTCAAGCTCAATGAGAAAGAATGCCATGCTCAGTTATCAACATCAGTGAAGAGAGCAAAGGAAATGGCAGAGAAGCCTAGCATTTGTCAAGTCTCAAAAAATTTCCTCGTCCAGATTAAAGAAAAGGGAGAGACACAAAGAAAGTTATATGACCATTAACCAGTTCAATAAATCAGCTGAACTGAAAAAATTTGGTCTGTGTTCAGTACTACAGAATCTTACTGCTCAAAGTGAGGTCCACAGAGCAACAGCATTAGCATCTGCAGTACAATCAAGAAACGCTGAATCTCAGGCTCCACACAAGACTTCCTGGATCTAAACCTGATTTTGGACATGCTCTTCAGGCAATTCTTACTCATGGTGAGTTTGGAAAAGAACTGCTAGGAAGTAGACAGAAGATGAGAATAGCAGTAAGTTCACCCATGATCCAGATGAAGACTGCTGTGGGGATCAAATCCATCCAAGAACAATGATCAGTAGTATAAGAGGAGAGAGTGCTGTGTGAGCACAGAAAGTAGAGGATTCGTGTGCATCCAAAGGCACAGAAGCTTCAGAGAGAAGAAAATGCTTGGTCCCAGTCCTGAATGATGGATAGATTTAAATAGGCAGGAAGTCTCCGGCACCTCTCCTCCAGCCCCCACTCTCTCCCCTGCCCCAGCTCTGGACATAGATCAGCTGCTGCTGGTATGAGCCTTCTCTCCCTAACAGGCTTGGGAGTTCCTCAAGGCCAGGGATGGAGTGCCCCCACCCTGCCTCCTGTATCCACGAGGCTCATAGCACCACTTACAACGTCTCTGAGTGAGTACACTAGTGACAATAAACAAAGGCCAAGGCCAGGCCTGTAAGGACCCGGAGACCAATTCCATCCTGCCCCTCCCCTCCCCAGGTGGGCTTAAATGCCTGGTTCTCAGCCCTGAGTACACAGTCAGCCCAATGGAACTGGGGCTGGTGCCCAAAATTATCAAACTATATTTTTTAAAATAAAAACTTAATCTAAAACCCCAGCCCTCACTCAGTTCTGATCTGGCTAGTAATTAGTTGGCTCCCTTTATTCTGCAAGTGAACATTTCAGGCTCTGTAATTCCCAACATTCATGGTGGAATGCCAGAGGGAGAGAAGCCGAGGATAAGACTTGGGAAGGGGTGGAGGAACCCCTGCCTACAGTTCTTCAGAAAGGTCAGCTCTCTTCTAGTCAAGAGGTTCCTTCTGAAATAGCAAGATTCAAAGGGCCCCTCCAGCCAGCTCTGCAGCCCCTACCCACGCCACCCCGTGCCCTCTCACAGGGTGTGCATAGATGTGAGTACTTCTTAAAGAGAGATGCAACATAAAATATCATCATTGCTATATGATGGGAAACCTCAAATAGAATCTTAGAGTCACAGATACTTTTCACACTTTTATTTATTCATGTGGTCGTGCATTTGTGAACTCTTCAGAAAAAGAGAAAGCATGCTCTGCGATGACACTGCTTGTGTTTGGATACTGACTCTGGTGCTCTCTAGGTGTGTGACCTTGAGAAAGTCGTTTAACTTCTTCATGCCTCAGGAGCCTCGTCAATAAAATGGAGATAATGATAAGTAATAGCTCCTATCTCACAGGGGTGCTCTGGGGATTAAATGAGCTAATGCGTATATGAGCACATGGCTTAGTTCCTAGAACATACTACATATCCAATAAATGTCAGCAATCACTCACCTGACCTTACAAGGGTCACCCTCAGCAATGGCCCACCCACCTTACAGCCCCATCCCACCACATGTCCCTCCCCATGCCCTATTGTGCTGCTGCTGGCTGCCCAGTTCCTCCCAAGTCCCACCCAGGCATAGAGCAGGGCAGCATCTTGTGCTTCACAGAAGGCAGTGTCCGCTAACATTTGACTGTGCAATTTCTATTCTCTCAGGGTATGTTCTCAGTGAACTTGAAAGAACTTGATAATCTAATTTATGCGGAGGTGTTATAGACCTATAGATGTCTACATTCCTTTAAAGGCACACAATATCTGCTCTTTAAAACAGGACCTAAAGATAGCAATGCCTCACAAAAAAAAAAAGGGATCAAGCAGCAGCACTGGAATTTTAGGCACAGTCACAGATGGGGTGGGCAGGTGTTTTTAAATTGAATGAGGAGAGAAACCTGGGAGTCTGACTCTGTGGACAACCCTCTTCCTAATGCAGTGTCAGAGGATAAGAAGGCTCTAGAAAGAATGTCAAGGTAGAGGGATGATTTGGTTTGTTTTCACTTTTCCTGAATTTAAGGTCATACATTTGGGAATAAGAATATATGGGGCATCAGTGTCTCTGTCATTCCCATCGACAAGCAATGCTCCTAGGACCACAGACTGCAGGGACCACCTCTGCCACAAAGGTCCAAGTCCCTACTGGGAACATGAGTCCAGGAGCCAATTCAACTGAGCACACTTCATGTACAGTACAGCAGGAGTCTTGGCCATTTTCTCTCTTCTGTCCAAGGAAAACCCCTCCCTGCATGCTCAGTTGGGGGGAGGGGAGGTAGAGTGCTAAGGGCAGGAAGGCTTAGCAATGCTGGCCCCACTTTCTCTAGGGCAGACCAAATGCGTGGGCTATGTGTGTAGGGAAAACCTGGAAGTGCAGAGAGTGTGGTGCAGGGATGTTGCAGAGGGTGGCAGGAGGTGGGGGCTGCTTCTCATCAGCATCTTTGGTCCCACTTAAAAGTGTTTCAGGAGTCCAGAAGGAAGAGCGAGAACTCTATTTTCCCAGTCTTCCAGGGCACTTGGCTTCTGATGCTGTGGCACCACTTCCCTGCCCCCCTCATCATGTCAGATGACTTCACATGTGTGCACCACACACAACCAAGACAATCCTAGTAGACACAAGGAATATGCAGCAGAGGATGGCAGTAGCCCCTGGGGGTGCACTCAAAAGAGCAGCGGACCCTTCTCCCTCTTTGTGCCAAAGTGCACCAATTCAGCAAAAGGGTACCTCTGAATTTCAGAGAGTTACTTTTACCGTCTCCTGCTGAGAACTCCTCTACCAGTTGACTTCATGCAAGTGATTTCTGATGGTGGTTGACAATAGAGACCGAAACCTACAGTGTGAGTATTCTTCCCATCTCAACTTTATCCTGAGCCTCTGGAACAGTAATGCCTAGGGCATGTGCACATTCCCAACCTGCCTGATACTGCTACCAATGTGATTCCTTCTATAGCGCAGGTGCTGGCAGTCCTTTGTCCCTCTTCGGACAATGGAGCCAGCCCTGTTTACTGCCCCTTCTCCCTAATAGCAAAGCCTTGTCTGCCATCTGGAGATGTTCCTAGCTGATGAGCCTCTATCCTGATATCAATAGAGCAGTTCTCCTGATCAGTACACAGCTAGCAGTTCCAAGGGGTGAACCTCACTGATAGTCATCCCTACCATTGAAGAAGAGGAGATGGCATAAACAGGAAGGGGACTAGATCTCTAACTCCCAGCCAGCAATCATCCTCCAAAAGCAGCCAGGAGCCTCGAGCTCTCCCCATTCTTAAACAGTCATCCCTGTACATGATCTATAAAAAAGACAAGACTTCCAGGAAGAAAAATAAAGGATTCTGATCTCAAATGTCGTTTCATTCATATCTTCTGTTAGTATCATTTACATTCTTGATGGGTGTCACGTGTGTACAGAGATGCACCTTGAATTGTGATGGGGTTGCGTCTCAATAAACCCACTGTAAGTTGAAAATAATGAGAATTGAAAATACATGTGATACACCTTACCTAGAAAACATCATATCTTAGCAGCCCAGAGCATTCTGGAGCGCCAGTTGTGTTTCCCTGGTGATTGCATGGCTGACTGAGGGCTGTGGATCATTGCTGCTGTGCAGCATTGTAAGACAGTATCATGCTGCATGCTGCTACCCTGGGAAAAGATCAAAATCCAAAGTACCGTTTCTACTGAATGCCTCTTGCTTTTGTGCCCTTGTAAAGAAAAGCCTTAAGTCAAACCATTGTAACCTGGAGACCATCTGCACTGCGCATTCTCCTTCCTACACAGAAGGAGAGTCTTGTACTTGAGAGGGAGCTGAGGGCAGGCAGGGTGAGGCTGTGAGGATGGAATAGAAGAAAGTGCTTCAATCCATTTTTAAATGCTACCTAAGAAACTAAATGAAGGATTCCCCTTAGATCTGAGAGGTATAAGACACAATAACTGATCACTTATTAAGCCTGCAATCTCACTTGGAAGTTGGCTGTCAAAGCAGGAGTCTGGAAGATGTAAAAAACTGGCTTAGCAAAGAAACAATAAGTTTCAAAATCAGAAAGACCCCAGGTTTGAATTCTAGTTCCTACACTTACTTGCTGTGTATCTTTGGACAAGGTTCTTAAACTGTATGATACACAGTCTCCTTGCTTAAAACAGAATCATAAAATGTGACTCATAGGAATGTTATTAAAATTAAGTGGGCCACTGAATGTCAAGTACCTGGAATAAAATAGACACTCAGTAAAACGGAAAAGTATATTGACTTTTCAGTTTTCCTGTAAGGGTTTTTAATCTCCCCAAAATAAGAGTTGGCATGTGTTGCTGCAGTGACATTCAAATCTTTTTAGAGAGCAAAATATCTTCTTAGAAATAAATTGAACAGATAAAATTGGAACTTGGATGATCCCATCATCCTCTTCCCTCTTAAAGTTTCCCTGAGAAACTGCACCTTCACCCTTAGGAAATTATTGGTAGAGGATGGGCCAGTTGCATAGGAATTAGAAGACCTAGATTCTAATACCTGTTATGGCATTGACTTCCAGAAACACCTTGGACACACCACTTCTCCTCTTTAAGTCTCAGCTTTCTCATTGTTAAAATGAAGAATCACTAATGATGTAATCACTAATGATGCTCTGTTTCTAGAAGCCAAGGAAGACTCTAGTTACTGAATCTGATTGTTGGTTTTTCTTTCATTTCCATATGTCTACCTCAAGCTATTTTTAATAAATAGTTATAGGTGCTCTATGAGATAGCTATGTCCTCATCACCAGAGTCTACCTAATTCTACTAAATGCTGCAGTAGAATCATGCACTGCCTTACTTCACAGCTAAGCATTTGAACAAGCAGCAGAAAGTAGAATGCAACTACACTGAGGATAAACCAGGGACTCTGACGATGAGGCTGTGCTTTGACTGGGGAGAGGAAGATGCAAAGATGATATATGTGAAGACTCCAGACTGTCCTCCAAAAGAGAAAGTTAGGAGCATGACATTTTTAAGACTACATCATTTCTCTTCAAAAGGGAACACACTTAACTTCAGGATTGCCTAATATGAAGGAAGATGAACACTTTCCTATTACTGGTGGCTTTGTTTAGTGTCTGGAGAATGTATCACATAAAAGATAAGTTGTTCTAGGCTGAGTCAATGGGAAGAACTTGAACAGGAGTTGTGGGAAGGCAAATTCTTTAGGGGGAGACAGGTAAGTAAAGGAATCAGTGAAGGAACCTGGCTCAAACAGGATTTAAGAAGTTCGTGAATCAAGTGTAGGTCTGAGCAAGATGACTACCAGAACAAATTCAAAGATCTAGTCATTCCAGCAAAAGCCATCTGTAAGGATCTTCAGGCAGAGAATAATGAGATATAATGTGAGGTTGAAAGTAAGGCTAGAGTTGTGAAATAAAACAGTGTAGACAAGCTAGGTGTGGTAGCACATGCCCATAATCCCAGTCCTTGGGAAGCTGAGACAGGAGGAGAGCAGGTTCAAGACCACTCTCTGCAGTTTAGTGAGACTCTCAGCAACTTAGTAAGACCCAGTTTAAAAATAAAGAGGGCTGGTGGTGTATCTCGGAAGTAGAGATCCTCTGGGTTCATCCCTAGCAACACACACACACAACCACACACACACATACACACATGAACACACACACACACACACACACACACACACGACAAGGTAGGAAGGTTGCATGGTATATAACATGAATCCTGAACTACTTCTAGCTCTTACCCTTTTTTTAAGTGTGTGTGTGGTACTGGTGATTGAACATGACACCCAGCTCAGCTCCTATCCTTAACATACAAAAATTCTGAATTATGAATATGTACCTCTTGGAAATTACAGTATAATCAAGTCAAAACACACTTCAGAATGCTCTGAAAACAATTGAATGTCTAATAAGCTATTTCAGTCCACTTTTAATCACTGTAACCAAAATATCTGATAACAACTTAGAAGAGGAAAAGTTCATTTGGGCTCATGATTTCAGAGGTTTCAGTCCATAGCCAGCCAGCCAACTCCAAGGCAGAAGCACCATGGCAGCAGGGAGTGGTGACAGAAAGCTGCTTGATAGCTAGGGAGCAGAAAGAGCCAGAGGAAGTAGCCAAGGACAGATATATCCCCAAGGGTACATACCCAGGGACCTAACTCTCCCAGTCACACCCTATCTGCCTGTGTTACCACCCCAGAAGTCCATTCAAATTACTAATCCATCAATGGGCTTATCCACTGCTGGTATTAGAGCCTTGATTCAATTCGTTTACTTCTGAATATTTTTGCATTGCCAATACATGCGCTTTTCCTGGAGACATTTTTTTTTTTTTTTTTTTTTTTTTTTTTTTTGTGTTACTGGGGATTGAACCCAGGGGCATTCTACCTTCGAACTACACCCTTAGTCCTATTTTTCTTCTTTATTTTGAAACAGAGTCTCACTAAGTTGCAGAGGGCCTCACTAAGTAGCTGAGGTTGGCCGCGAACCTGCGATCCTCCTGTCTCAGCCTCCCAAGTATTGGGATTACAAGCATGCACCACCACGCCTGGCTCCTGGGGACAGTCTATATTCAAACCATAACGTAAGAATAACATGCTACTCGTTAAGGTATTGGAATCAGAGAATGCAGGTTTGTAGTCAGTACCGTGGACAGCTGCCAGCTGGGCTAAAAACTTCCAGGTTCTTCCTGGAGCTCTTAGGATCCTCCAGAGCATAGGCCTTATCCTTGAGATGACTCTCTGGATTTAAAAACCCACAATTTTTCAGGGTGGGACCAATTTGCCTATAAAGGATACCCAACATATATTTTATGTGGCCTTGCAACATTTTCCCAGTAAACAAGTAAATAGCTCAACTGAGGAGCTTCCCTTTTGGATTGCATGGAGTTAATTTCTTAGTGTCTTCTTGGAGCTGAGGACAGACTCTAAAATACATCATTAGAAAATAATCTGGAATAGGGGTCAGCAAAATTTTCTGTAAAGGGCCAGATAGTAAATAATTGAAGCTCTGTAGGTCATATGATCTCTATTAAAACCACTCAGCTTTGCTATTGTTTCTGTTGTAACCATTCAACTCTATCATTATAACACAAAAGCATACATAGTCCATTTGTAAGCCAGTGGGTACATCTGTGTTCCAATAAGATTTTGTTTAAAAAAAAGAGATGGTTGGATGAATTTGACCCACAGGCTGTAGTTTACTGATCTTTGACCCACTGGGTCAGTTGTGGATCATTTTAGGAAGGATTGGGTGATTTTTACCATTAAATATCCAATATGTAACATGATACAGTTGTACAATATGCAATGTTTTACAAGTATGAGTCATCATTTTATCATCATGAATCTCAACTTTGGCCTTTATTTCAGATTACTGTTTGGGAAAGATCAGGTAACAATGGCAAAATAAGTAGTAACTATGGAAAAGATCAAGATAAGGAGGGGACAAGTAAAACAGTCATGAAATGTTAATGGAAAGAAAGCCATGGGTATATGGAGTTTTAGAGTGACCTTGTAAGAGACATAGTGCTTCAACAGGTAGATGCATTTCCATAATAATTAGTGAGTGGACCACTGAGAACTAAATGTGATATAGCAGAGGCAACTTAAGTCAGATGCAAGAAAGACAGGCTCCACCACAATTAAGTCATCTAGCTCATACTAGAACCAATGCTGAGAGATTTATCTATGTGACTTCATTTAATCCCCTCCAATAGAATATTACTTCTATTCAAATAGGATGGAGCTGAGAAATGAAGTCACTTGTCCAAGGATGTGCAGCTAATGAGTGGTAAAATAAAAAAACATGTAATATCAGAGCCCATGCTCCCCTACCCCCAATCTATGACTGCTTTCATGTCCAAAAGTTTGAGTCACTTAAGGAGGCTGAGATACTTGCTCTTGAGAGACTCAAGTCCATAGAGCTTGATACCTCTGTCTTCCTCTACATCCCCATTTCAACTGGGGATCCCTGACTTTCTATAGAAACTTTTCCATGGAGCTATTCAATTTGGGAACCACTCTTCCACTGAGGACCCTCTCCCTCCCCCACATGCAGGAAACCTTATGATCTTCATGCATCTTCCAACACAAGGTCCCCTGCAAAGGTGGGACCACCAAGGGGAATGAGCTTAGAGTACATGAGACTGTCTGGGGATTTGGGGGCTTTCAGAGGTATTCTCCCAGTGCCCTCCCTGCTCAAAGAGAGTCGAATAGCATCTGCAAAGTGCATGCAAAATCCATCCCTCAGGGCTGCCAAGTGTGGGGGGGTGGGGTGTTTTAAAGCAAAGCTATAATATGCCTGCAATAAAAATTTACCAGCTTTTATATAGGTTTCCAATAATGAGAGATATTTCAGCAGCTCTAGTGCTGTGAGAGGAAAAGCAATTCCCAGAACCACCTCTTTAGGGTGAGAATCTGACTCCCCAACATGATTCATAACTGGGAGCTTTTCCCATTTAAAGGGGAGCACATCAACTCATGTGTCCCTTTTGCTCTTTGTAATGACTCCTTGAGTCTTCTAAAGGGAGAGTCCAGAATATATAACTTTGCATCAAGGTGGGAAGTGAATTTTTCATGCCCTCCAAATGTTGGAAGAGTCGAGAGTTATAGTAATGGAGAGGTGAGGAGATGAAGGATTGTGGCATGCTGTGATTCAGAGTTGGGGGCAGGAAACGGAAAGAAGGTGTGTCCTCAAGTTGTAGATCTTGGGAAATAAGTTGAGGCTATGTCAAATGCTGCTGCTTTAGATAAGAGCTTTAAGAGGCCATGTACCCATGAAGTAAAAACTTGAGAGAAAGTATGAAGAAGAATCTCCCAGAGTGACATGGAAGGGGAGACAACTGAGGAACTAAAGAGAGTGAATAGCCATTTGGGAGCAGGAAGATTGGGGAGGGGTCAGAAGAAGGTGAAGGCCAAGGTAAGGGGACAGCATGAAGAAGCCAAGACAACAGCAGATGTACCCACCGTGGGACCAGAAGGAGAGAATCCTGCTCCCCCCAGCATCCAGAGGGTGAGGACTCTCTCCTCCACAAGGAACTGGCGATAGCCTGTGCTGAGATGTCCTCGTGATGAGACACAGACCTGCGGGCCCCACGGTATGCACAGCCTAACGGGCATCGTGCCAAAGCTCATTAACGGAGACATGCCTGAGTCCGAACTTGTGATCATTAGGACACAGACAAAACTCGAGTTGACATATGCGCCCTCCGTGAAAACAGAATTTGGTACACAAATCAAGAGTGTGAAGGAATCAGGGGCAAAAGAGATAATTAAGCTACTCAGGGAAAACTGATGAATTTCAAGAACTTCAAATGGCATTAGTTGCTCTCTCTTGTATCCAAGCAGTGTCATTTACGAATGAGTGCTGTCTAACCTTGGCATAGGTCCATCAGGCCCTCTGCCTCATAACACTTTGCTAGTCACTAATTGGTGTGTCTGCACATACCTGAAAGGTCAACAGTAACTCTCTCCCATAGTCCAGCACAAATTACCCTTGTCCATAAAGCCTCCTGGGACTGCTCAGCCACAACTTCTCCCAAAGCTTCTAGCACATAGGCCACCTGCATGCCGTTTATGGATTTCCTTAGCTGTGAGTTCTCCTTTCCCAGGCCCAAATCTTACAGCTCTAATTGACCCAGAAGTACTTTGAAACCAAAAGTCAACTTTATTTATGGCAATTTGCACCCATCGGGTCACTAGAAACTCTATGTTGGCTAATTGAAATGGACCTGTGATCTTTCTAGCAAAGTCTTTATGTATGGATACTATGAAATACTATGAAGCAATTGAAAGAATGAGTTGGCGCTACAGGTGTTGATTGACCTAGAAAGATATTCATTTATAGTGGGGAAAAATTGGTTGTATGGTTGTGAGGGTTATACACATTATATAATTTCATTGTTGAAGAAAAATGCCTTCTGAATATTTTATAAACGTTTAAATAGGCTTGAATGAGCATAGAGTAAAGTAAGGAAGGATTATACTACACCGTTAATGTAGTGTTCTTGAGCTGGAGGAATGGGATTGGGAAGAGAGGAAGAAGCTAGCTCTTCCTTTGTGTGTGTCTCCCCATTGCTGGCTGATTGCAGGAATGCGTGCTACTTTTCAATTTGCAGGGGAGTTAGTAAGCATTGCAAATAGCACAAAGTCAAGCTCTGCCAACCTCTGCAGTAACCCAGACAGCATTTCCTCTTCCCTATGAGACTGACAGCCAAGCTCAAAGTGGGCGGGTAGGGACCTTGTAGACCATCATTCCTCCTGTCACCCCTTGTAGCACCCACACACAGTCTGCCTGGCAGCTTTGTAAAGGGTCTTTGCTGCAGTTGTCCCTCCAAAAGTTCACCTGTTGAAAGCATGGTCCCCAATGCATCAAGGTGCAGGGGTGGGGCTTTTAGGCAATGATTGGATCATGAGGGCTCTACTTCATAGTGGATGAATCCATTTGGTGAATTAATCACTTGAATGGACAACTGGGTGGAACTGTAGGCAGGTGGGGTGTAGCTAAAGGAAGTAGATCCCTGGGAGCATGGCCTTCGGGACTATATCTGTCCTTGGTCTCTTCCTGCCTCTCTCTGCTTCCTAGCTTCCATGAGCTGAGCAGCTTTCCTCCACCATGCCCTTCTGCTGGGACGTTTCTGCCTTAGAGCCAGCCAGCCATGGACTGAAACTCTGAAAGCATGAGCCAACGTAGATCTTTCATCCTCTAAGTCAATCTTGTCACTTATTTTGGTTAGAGTGACCAAAAGGGGACGGACACAGTCTTCCTCCACTTCACACCCCTCTGCAACCCCGCCCCCACCTCAGGTTTCATTCCTCTCGCCTTTCTCTCCTTGAAGTAACCAGGGGTGATTCTGTCTCTGAGAACGCTGTCGGAAACAAGGAGATTGCACTGGAGAGATGGATGTTGTCTGCTTTTCCTTCCAGAGCCTCTTGCCACACTCTCCACCTGAGGAGGCGGGAGGTGGGCAGTCAAGCACTGTGTCACTTGATTCCCATGCTGCCTTTTAACAGATCACAGGGCAGGAGGGGGCGGGGGTCAGGTCTCCTATCCAGCCCAGCCCCAGGCTGGCAGTAACAAAGCTCCTCTCCTGAACACCTGGCTACAGTGGGGCAGCCTCTCTGAGCTGCAGCTGTCTCAGGTGTGGTAGGTGGTTTGCATCTTGGGGGGGAGGGAAGGGAGCAACAGTTTCTTCTGTTATTAACCCCCAAGTTCTTTGCCACCCTTTGTTGGTCCCCTTAAACTTCCATATGCCCTTGTAACCCCGTCCTCTTATTAAACGCTCATCAATGCTCCCTCTTCTTTTGAATGGGCCATCTGTGTCCTGCCTGGCCCCTGAGCAGCTTGCCCGCCCTTTGCAAAGGGCCACAGGAGAACAACAGAGAGCAAGGGCAACCTCCAGTGCTGCCTGTTCTGTAGGACGGCCTGTGGAGTCCTGAAACACCTCTCTCTGGCAGCCTTCACCCAGGGAGGGCTTCAGCAAGCACAGTGATGTTTCTTCCATCTTTCACCCACCAGCCATGGAGAGAAGGCAAACGAGCCCAGTTTACCCCCCTTGCAGTCCATCTGAACAAAGGAATCCAGGTGTGGCTGAAAGGGATGGAAATCTCCGTGCCCCCTCAAGTACTAGAAACAATCAGAGGGGTGCTGTGAAGGCAGCCACTGTAGCCAAATGTTTCCCATAGCAAAGTTATGCTCCTGTGCCTCACACCCAGCGGGTGTCAATCAGGCAAGGAGCAGGGAGAGAACAGATGCAAACAAGCCAACTAAAAATATACCCGTTGCAGAATTCGTTAAATGTGCAGGAACAGTCTCAGTCCCCGAGGGCGAGGATGGGACCTCGAGATCTCAAAGGGCAGAAGAGGAACAGCAATGAAAGTGAGACCCAATAGGAAAACAACAACAAAAATGGCAAAAATATATATGCAATACAAAAAAAAAAGGTTCGCACTCAAATCCTGCCGGAGACTGATACCTGGTTATTAATCAGCCTGAGCCGGGCCCTCTGTGTCAGCTCCCCTCCACTGTCCAGAACCCAACACTCAATCTGTGCATGCTATTAACCCCCATGAACTCTGGAGATCCATGCTGGGCCCAGTATAGACACATCCAGAGGCTCCCACCAAGTAGGACCTGAAGAGTAAACATGAGAGATAACTCACAAGCAAATCAAATGTCACCTCATCTACACCTGGCAGCAAGAGGTGAAGGAAGCTCTATGCCCAGCTCAGGATTGTTTTTTACATCCATGGAGACAGGTACTTTATAGTACCAAGAACACTGGCTGCATGTTGAAATCCAGCTTAAACTGGCATCAGTAGAAAAAGGGACTGAGTGGCTCATGTTTAACATTTTTATTGGTGCATTATAGTCTCTCATAATGTCACACAGTATGTCACACAGTACTTGGGGGGCTTTCTCCCGGCTCCCTCTCCATCTCCTCTTCCCCATACAGAGTATTGAGATTAACATTGGTATTCTCACATATGGATATAATGTCGATGGAAATAATTCTTTCATTGATCCTCCCTCTCCCCCTACCTTCCCCTAGACCACCTCCCTGGCTCCACTGTAGTTTCTCCTCCCTTATCTGAAACCCCTCTGGCATCCCAACTACTCCCTAGCTTCTTCATATGAGAGAAGGATTGGCTCATTAAACTGAAAATTCCAGCCTTAGTTCAGGTGTGGCTGGATCTGGGTGCTCAATGATGTTGCCAGGAATCTCCAGCTCTCTGTCTCTCAGCGCTATCTTCCTTGCTGGTGACTTGATTCTCACCAGGCATGGGTGGTCTCCAGCAGCTCCAGGCTGACAGCTACTATTCAGCACAGGAAAGTACATGCTGTTTCTCAAAGAGTTCCCACATAAGTCTCAGATTTGAGCCTCAGTGTCATGATGTGTCACCTGCTCATCTGTAACTCCTCTCTGTGGCCAGAAGAGTGTAATGCTCTGACCAGTCAAAAAGATAGACCATTAGGATTGGCCAGATCTGGGTCATGTGCTTGCCTCAGGTGGTGGAGATGGACCAATCTGGCACATAGAAGTTACTTGATGAATCCACGCCAAATATATGCATGGATGAATGGGAGGCCCAGAAATATGAGCGTTCATGGCACACTGAAGACAGCAAGTTAGCTACAAGTGGACATGTGATTGGAAGTCCAAGAAAGAACAGACAACATCTGATACAGTGGCCATGGATAAGACACTTCACCCACCAGACTACACACCACAAGACATGCAGAGAAGCCCACGATGGCTGCTCACCTCCCAGAGCTTACAATCTCAGAGGAGTCATGTGCCGACCACATGAATGTCACATGACAAGAAAAATAGAAGCAGAGAGGACATCTTCCCACCTGGGAAGGGAATTGTGGACCACTGACCTTTCAGCAGAGAAGCCAATTATTCTACTTGGAGTTGGTGAGCACTATTTTGAACAGTTGAAAATGAGGATGAGCTCTAAGCCAGAAGGGTGCTCAAGGAGTTGGGGGCAGGGACAGGGAGGTAGGTAGCAGAGGGCAGGCCTGTGAGGGGCCCAGGAAGTGGGGTGATACAGGGATCAGGAGCCCCCAAAGGAGGGCCAAGGCTTTAGAGCTTCTTCCTGTTGGCCATGGGATGCCTCTGTCTCTTCCTGAGCTAGTTCATCTCAGTCCCCATCCTAGAAACGGCATCTACCCTATCTTGGGGGAATCCATTCCAATTTATGGTTTTAGGAAATTGACAGGGTCTCTCCCCCCAATAGGCTGCCTCTCATTCAGCTGCCATAGGAGTGGGTGACTCCTCTCGGAGGGGAGACAGCTTCGGGCTGCAAACTGCCCTCCTGGGCTTGCAACTATTTCCAACAACAATGGCATAGCTCCTCGTAAAGAGCCAGGCTCCCCGGCACACGTGATGAACTCAACTCTAAACTGATTATTGAGACCTACAAGCTGTTAATCCAGTGGCTGCCAGCACAACCCCGTTCTCTCCGCTGTTTAATCTTCACTTTCGATGACAGAATTCATATGTTCTCCTGGCTGCTCACGGCAGCCCTGCCGCGCCTTCCGACCTCTCCCCAGTCGCCCCACATGGCAAATACGTTCACATAATCCTCCCTGCCACCCCCATCTCTCTTTTTCTGTCTCTATCTAACTCAGGCAGATCTAGGTGCATCTGAAAGTAATGGTCAAAGCAAGAAAGTAAATAACTTGTTGGGGTAAATTCTGTGCAGGGGGATTTTACAGATTGCCAAGGGTTTGTACCAGGGCTCGTCCACTTAGCCTGGGGACAGCCCCGCAGAGGGTGGCTGGGTTTGGTGAGTGGCCTTGGATGCTGAGCCTTGTCAAAGGTTTCTTTGGGGGTAACCTGGGAGCATCCCCACCATCTGGTGTTGCTCTGTCTCCCCAAAATAAGCAGCTTTACTGCCAGCCTGAGATGCATAGATGCCAGAGCCAGACCCTCACCTGGCCAAGTCACGACTGCCTCCCTGTCCCCATGCCAGATGAACCAGCAGCACTGGGCAGGCTGGCCAGGCCCCACACCACCTCCATGGTTGTCCTGTCTGCTCCCTACGCATAGCCAGTGATGAGGCCTGAAATAGCATCAGAATCCACCCAGGCTGGGGACACTGGCTTCTCCAGCCTCCTCTGCCAGCCTTCTCTTCGCAGACCCTTGGATCTGGCCAAACTGAGCCATCCCTGCTCTTCCCAACCCTTCCTAATCTCCTTCGTTCCCTCTGAATTTTCCATCAAACCTCCTGCCCCCACAGCCATCCCTCCCTGTTAAACACCCAATTCTCAAAATTCTACTTCAAGCTCAAAGGTCACTCTGCCACAAAGCCTTCACAGGTTCCCAAGGTCCCCTTTCCTCTGAATCCCTGTGGTATTGGCTGTACATGTGCAGGAATTCATCCAGTTCTATTTAGTATCACAACAGCATGGCATAGAGTCTAAGAATATAGAGCTTTGCTATGTGGCTCTAGGAAAGCATCTTAACTTCTCTGTGCCCTGATTTCTTAATAAATAGGAACGATATTCCTACCTTAAATAGTTGTTGAGGAAAATGCATTGGGAGCACTCCAAGATGGCTTTTTCTTGCCCGATTCCTGAGGCAGAAAGTTTTCCCTGTGTCCTTCCCCTCTTCCTGGAATCTTGACCTACCTCTAAGTCTATGTCCTGAGATTCCAATGTAGGAAACTTTTCTTTAGAAAACTCCACTGTCCTGCTGTAGCCATCACTTCACTGTATCTCTTACTTGCCCCAAACTAACATATTAAAGTGCTTTGTAGGGCTTTACTACAGATTGCATAAGAAGAAAGAGGAGGAGAAGGAGGAAGAGGAGGAGGAGGAAGTGGAGGAGGAGGAAGAGGAGGAGGGCGGAGAGCTTTGCAAAATAAATTTGGGAAACACTGGATTCACCAAAGTTGACTGTGCTTCCTTGCTGTAAAACCTCTCAGGGCCTGTAATATGCTCATGTGTTTCCTGGGCCTCTTTGACCATGGAAGTCTTTCTCAAAGAACTTTTCATGGGGCTGCATGGTTCACAGAAACAACTTTTAACACTTGTCATCCTAGCCAGGTGCAATGGCACAGACCTGTAATCCCAGCAACTTGGGAGGCTGAAGCAGGAGAACCACAAGTTTGATGTTAGCCAGAGCAACTTAGTGAGACCCTATTCAAAATAAAGAATAAAAAGGCCTAGGGGTGTAGCTTAGTAGTAGAGCACCCTCTACTACTGGGTTCAATCCCCAGTACCACAAAAAAAAAAGAACTTATTCCTCTTTCACACTGAAGTCTAGAGGTAATTAAAGTTCAGAGGTAACTAGTCTGTAGGCTGATACGGTTGTTCTGCTCTATGAAATCCTCAAAAAATGAAGGAATCATTTTTTGAATGAAGGAATGAAATCCTGACAACTCACTACTCCACCATCCCTAGAGTCCTTTTCCTCATGGTCCAAAATGGCAGTGCTAGCCATCACATCTATGTCTCCCAGGCTACAAGAGAAGAATAGGCAAAAGAGGGAGCAAGGACATAAACCCACTTCCTTAATGTAGGTGCTCCTCGGCTGACAAAGAACACTTCCGCTTACATCTCACTGATTAGAAAACAGTCTCATGGCCATGCCATCTACAAAGAAGGCTGGGAAACACAGTCTTTATTCCATGTCCATGAGCCCCAATAAAAATCAGATGCTCTATCAAAGACAAATAACACGCATATCAGAGAACAACCTGTAGTCTCCACCAGGAGTAACAAGAAGTTTAACCAGGCGATGCGTGTACACTTGGCAAGCATCCTCCTGGCCTCAGGCCATCACAGAGAGGCCAGATTAGTCCCCAAGAGTGGCAGGGGAAAGGGCTCACTTGTCAACAAGGATTATCCAAAGGAAAGTCGTTGCTAGAACTCTGGCTCCACAAACGAGCAAAGAACACCCCCATGAAGGCTGTGTGGCAGGTGCGTGACAGGTGGCAGAGCTGGGATCCAAGCCAGGGGAGGTCTCAGTGTGAAGCTCTGAAGCCTTGGTTACATGACAGAGGGAAGAAAAGGTATGACAACCTCTATCTGAAGCAATAGCACCCAGCGCCCCAAGGCCTTGCTTCATGTGTATGAAGGCACATAAAAGGTAGGTGATTTTCTAGAGCATGGGGCTCTAGAAAGGACCTCCAGGTAATTTCATACTTGGGTGGCTGAGACAGGAGGATCACATGTTTGAGACCAGTACACAGTAACTTAGAGAGATCCTGTTTCAAAAGAAAAAATAAAATAGGGCTGAGGGTATAGCTCAGAGGTACCCTGAGTTCTATCCCTAGTATGGGAAGGAGGGGAGGAAAGAAAAAAGGAAGGAAGGGAGGGAGGGAGGAAGGAAGGAAGGAAGGAAGGGAGAGAGGGAGGGAGGGAGGGAGGGAGGGAGGGAGGGAGGAAGGGAGGGAGGAAAGGAGGAAGGAAGAGAAAAAAGCACCTCCGGGTTCTGAGCACCTCCTCATGCCCATGCTCCTGCACTAGAGCCCTACCCTGCACACGCCTCTGGAGGAAAAGGCATCAAGTCCCACTAAAATCAGAGACATGCAAATCAAAATTACACTGGGATTCCATCTAACCCCAATTGGAATAGTGATCATCAAGAACACAAACAACAATAAATGCTGGTGAGGATGTGGGGAAATAGGAACTTTTCTACACTGTTGGTGGGGTTGCAAATTAGTTCAGCTGCTATGGAGATCAGTGTGGAGATCGCTCAGAAAACTGGGAATGGATCCACCATATGTTCCAGCTATGCCACTCCTGGGTATCTTTCCAAACTGATTGAAATCAGATTATAGTGATACATGCATATCCATGTTTATAGCAACACAATTCACAATAGCCCAATCATGGAACTAACGTAGGTGTCCATTAACAAATAAATGAATTACAAAATTATGGAATATACATGCAATGGAATTCTACTTAGCAATAAAGGAGAACAAAATTATGTCATTTGCAGGAAAATGGATGGACCTAGAGAACATTATGTGAAGTGAGATTATCCAGTCACAAAAAAATGAAGGATCATCTATTTTCTCTCATATGCAGAAGATACGGAGTAATTGGGACAAAAGAGGGACTTTAGATAATGAAGGAGACACCCCAGTGGAGTGATGGAGGGGGTCTAGAGGAGGGGGGGGACTAATGAAGGAAACACTTCCACTGATGTTAGACGTTAGGTACGAATGCGAAATTACCAATGCCAATCTCAATACCCTGTGTGGGAGCCGGGGGAAGCCCATGTACACACACGTCCTATCACTCTGAACTACATTATAATGTGTGAATACACTACACCAATGAAAGTGTAGTGTAGACGTCCATTGAAATCCACACAGAACACTTGCCCCCGTTGCTGCTCTGGATGATTTCTGCCCTGACAAGCCAGCTGTAGACATTGTGCTTGTCTCAGCTCACAGCCTCTGTTTAAAGCTCTTTAGCGAGGTTCAGCCTCCACTGCTATCTGCTGGCAGAACCACGCAGCCAAAGAATGGGAAGACAAAAAGGAGCAGTGGGGAGACACCGCAGGGAAAAAGGCAAGGGGCATAATCAGATTTGTGTATTGGAAAAATTACTCTGGCTGCAGTGTGGAGTATGGATCTGAAAAACAGAAATGGGTGTGGGGAAGGAAACCTACAGGATCATCAACTTTATTATAAGACTCATAAGAAACAGGAATTGATTGATAACCATCTCAGGGCAGTGGAAACTTTCCCAGGAAAAATCTCTGAGTTGCTCCCAGGTGGGGGTGCAGAGGCCCCCCTCGTGTCCAGAAAGCTCCAGATGGTCTTGTGACTGCAATCCCCATGGAGAAGCCCCGGGCAGTTTGCGTGTCCCTCCTGCAGCAGAGTCCAAGCTGAGCTGGCCGATGTCAGAGGGTAGGGAGTTAATAGTGTCTGTCTTATGGTGTGCGCTCAGTGGAGACACTCATCAGAGTTACATAATCCTTGGGATCTCTTCTCCTTTTTCACTGGAACTACTCAGTTGGGTCCAGGTAGATTGTTGGGGCTGGTACAGCTCCAAGGGGTGCAGAACTAGAGAGTGCCACAGAACACCTTTATCTTTCACCCAGCCCCAAGTCTATGACTTTGACATTGCCTTCCTGGTCCAGCACGATGTTCTTTGGGTTCAGGTCCCTGTGCACGATGCCTTCCTCAATGCAGCAGCACACCACACACAGGATCTGCTTGAACAGCTGCCGGGCCTCCTTCTCCCACACGTCAGTGAGCTATTACCCTCTGCACACATGCTCCATCACCAGGTAGACATACTCAGTGGGGTCTACAATCTGAAACAGCTGGACGACATTCAGACCACGCAAAGGATGTGCTTGAACAGCCTCGAGGTCTCCGCTATAAATGAAATTATCCCATGGAGTGGAACCAACAGGGATCCCTGGGGTGGGTCTCCTTCTGGCAGGGATGAGGGCCCCCTGCCAGTCCCCTCTTATTGATGAGCTCCATGTGTTCAACTCTCTTCCCTCAGCGGTGCCCAGTGAGTAGGTCTGTTTCTTCCATCCTTCCGGGGATCCAGGGCAGGTGGGCTTTTGCAGACTGCTGTGCTTGCTCTTTAGGCTGGAGGGAGGGCTCTGGGAGGGAGCATAACAGGGAAGAGAGATGTCTTGTCCTAAGAGGGCCTCTGCCTTCATTAGAGAGACAGAAGCAATGCTGACAAACCTTCCAGGTGACAATTCGATGACAGCCAAAAGCATGTGCCACTTTCTTAAGAATGGTTTGCAGAAGCGCACTGGTCACACACAGCTTCTTCTGTCTCAACTCAGACAGGAATGTGTCTGCTCTGAGCTGGGTCTGCCTGGCTGCGGCAGGGGGTGAGGACTGTGGTCCCAGAAGGCGTCATGAACCCCTGGACTGAGCAAGCACATGTGTGAGTGCGTGTGCACATATGCAGGGTGTGCATCTGGCCCTGGGCAAGAGTGTCAAGCTCTAGGTGTGTTCTCTCTTTCTTTCAAGTGTCCTTCCCCTCTTTCCTCAGCTTCCTGCCCCCACCGCCCCCGCCTCCTTTACTGCCCCCCCATAACCCATGTCACTGTAGTCCATGTCACTGTAGTCAGCTGCCCCAGCCCAGCTGACCCCGCTCTAAATGAAGGTGTTCATCCAAACCCAACTGATGGGTTTTTAATTGACAAATAAAAATTGCATGTATAAATCCTGCAGAACATGAGGTTTTAATGTATGTATATATTGAGAAATGACTAAATCAAGCTAATTAACATATCCAATCACCTCACATATTTATTGTGTGTTGTGGTGAGAACACTTTAAATCTACTCTCTTAGCAATTCTCAAGCATAAGATATACGATTATTAGCTGTAGTCACCATGATGTATGTAGATCTCCTAAGCTTATTCCTCTTTCTAACTGAGGTTTTTGTATTCTTTAAACCAACATCTCTCTAATCCCCTACCCCAGTGTTCTATGCATGATCTCACTTATATATGGAACCTAAAAGAGGTGAACTCACAGAAACAGGGAGAGAGCCATTTTTTTATGATTAATGGCATGACCCTTTCCCAGGAACATCTACCTCTGCACTTTGGAGAGGGGCCATGCTGAGCCCCGAGCCTGGGATTCTCTGATGGGAAGTGAGGAGGTGGGGAGGGGCAGGTTTGCTGACAGCTTTTAAAAGCCTCCTCTAAGTTGTGTCCAGCATTGAGCCAATCCCATTCATTATTTCAGCCTACCCTCACAGCAGTCCTGCAAAAGATGTATGCCTACTGTGTCAGAAAGGGAAACTGAGGCATGGGGCTAGGAAAAGCACTTGCCCAGATTAACTCAGCAGTGGGGCAGGGTCAGCCTTTTCCCACTTCCCTATGCCTTGATAGGGAGAGAATATCACGATGGGGATGGGGACCCCAGGGAAGACATGCTCCTTGTCCCCTGAGACACAGCACACATAGAACCCACCTCAGCCCAGGCTGATGGCAAGTCTGACAGGCCCACGTCCTTCTAGACTCCACCCACAACCCTGCCTCCATTCTCCTTTCCCTTTCTCTCCTCCTCCACTTAGGGAAGTAATTAACAAAGCAGGATCATGCTGCCCTTGCATTCACACCTCCCAAAATGAGGCACTGGTTTGGGGCCATCCCTGAGCAGTTTTTAAGAGAGCAATCTAAGATGAATAGAATGTACTTTCCTGCTTTGGATTTTAGCAACGGAGTCATTTCTCCGGGAAATAATGATAATGAAAAATGGTCTCCAATTATTCAAAGACTGTTTCCATGAATAATTCAGGAGCAAGGGAAGGAATTGGGGCTCCTTACCTGCTTGTCACAGCACCCCTGTCCCCCCAGCCACCCCCGCCCCCCCGCTCTTGGGATGCTTCTTAATTCCCCAGAGATGATTACAACCCTCTGCACCCTGAGACTCCTTGGGAACGACAGTTAAGATGCTGGGCAATGCATGTAGAATGCACCCCTGTGCTGAACATGCTTGCCCACTACGATCCTGTAAGACAGAATCTGGGATTCACCACATCTTATAAATGAAGAAGCAGAGGCTCAGAGAGGGTAAGATCTGTGTCCTAGTTAGGTAAGTAGAGAGCGCTAGCGCAGGACTCAACTGCAGAGAGGTAAGTGCCTGGCTTCCCTCCTGCACTGCTCATGACCTGTCTCTCCCCCCACTCCTCACTATAAGGCAGGATAGTGCTTCAGGTTGGATCCAGTGCTTCTGGATTTGCACAGCATCATTCCTCTCTCCAGGATGTTGCTGGACTCTGAGTTTATAGCACCAGCTTTTTGCAAGACCTGTTTGGTGGATGGAAACACCTCTGGCACCTGGAACAGGCTTTGCTTTAGCTCAAGTCCAGCTCCTTGGAGAAAACGTCTGTAGAGTTTTATGTGTGGGTTAAAGTGGCCTCGGCACCCACAACCCCCTCCCTCTTCTTCCCATCACCATAACAACCTGCATCTCATGGTAACTAGCAGGAGAGATGGAGGAGCAAGTTTGCAAGTGGGACCTGAGCTTCCTGTTTGTGCTTGGGTCTGCTCGGCTTCTTTGCCTTCTCCTGTGAGGTGGGTTCAGCAAGGGGACGCGGCCCAGGTGAGCCAAGCTAGACGCTAAATAGTGGGAAAACAGGGGAGGTGCAGCAGACTCTGCCTTCACCTATGTGAATAATGAGGGATTTTAATCAGCCCTGGGAAGAGACAGCCAGTGGACTCCAGCATCCATCCCCCTTCTTCATTAGAAACAGAACCCTGAGATTTATTTTGATGTGCTGTCTTCAGAAGAAAAACTGCATTTCCTGGCCTCCCTGGGCAGCCAGATTCTCACCACATATAATGTAAGCAGAAGTATGGCGGGAAATTGCCAGTAAGTCTTCTATTTTAAAAAAAGGACTGGGGGAGACTTTTCTTTTCCCTCCCCTCTTCCCATCTGCTGCCAGGTAATCAGATACGACAGCAGCAAAGGAGCAGGGGACGACGGCCCATACACACCCACAGCACAGAGCATGCAGAGCCTCCCGACTCCTCCTCTAGGGGCAAGGAAACAGAGAGGCGGCCCCAGCCATGACACTGAGCCAGTGACACGGCACCAGAAGACACCTCACACCCTTCCTCCTAGGCTCCTGACATTCTGCTGCCCTCCTCCTCCCATCCTTTAGGCCACCCACCTCTGTCCCCACTAAAGACATTTGAGCCAGTAGCCAATCTTATACAAATGGACCATTTTTTATACTTGCTGATTTGTTCTGCCATTCTTAATTTTTATTGTGGTAAACTGCACATAGCATTAAATTACTTTATCCATTGTGATGTGTATGGCTCAGGGACATAAAAATGTTCATTTTTGTATCATCACTATTATTATCCACTTATAGAATTTTCAATCATCCAAAATTCTGTGCCCAGTAAGTGACCACTCTCATCCCAGCGCTTGGAAGGCTGAGACACGAGGATCGCAGGTTGTGGCCAGTCTGGGCAACTTGTTTCAAAATAAAATAGGGCTAGGGTGCAGCTCAGAGGTAGGAACCCCCTGGGTTCAATCCCACTACCACAAATAATAAAAAATTTAAAAATATCACTTCACCTTCCTTTCTGCCCTAGTTGCTGGCAACTGCCATTCCACTTTCTGTCTTGATGGATTTAATTCCTCTAGGAATGTCGTGTAAATTGGAATCATAAATATTTGTCCCTTTGTGACTGGCTTATTTCACTTAGTGTAATGCCTTCAAGATTCATCCATGCTGCAGCATGGGTCAGAATTTCATTCTTTTTTAAGGCTGGCTAATATTTCACTGTATATATCACATTTTGTTTATCCATTCATTCACTGTGTGAACTTTCATCCCTATGATCAAAATACCTGACATGAACAACTTAAAGGAGGAGAGATTCATTGTGGCCAGCCGGTTCCAAGGCAGACGCATCGTGTGGAAGGGTGTTGTAGAGGAAAGCTGCTCAACTTATGGCAGCCAGGAAGGGGATGGGGGGAGGAGGAAGGGAGGGAAGGAGAGAGAGAGAGAGAGAGCGCAATCTTGTCATGCTCTGGAGGGAAGACCTAAGGGGACACCAAGGCAGCAAGGCAGAAGCAGGGGACGCTGAGGCGGCAGTTCTGTTGGCCTGGGAGCTTCATGGCCTCCACCCTCCTACTTAGTGGCACCAAGGTAAGTGGTGATCAGAAGGGCTCCTGGGTCACTGCAGAAACCAGCCAATTTTAACTCCTCCATGCTTTGGGAGGAACGATGCCCTGACGACCTTGGGGAGGTGGTAAATAAGAGAAACTGAGCAATAGCCCAGAGAGGACAACATAAAGCTCAGGATTCCCCATAGAACAGCAACATGTGATAGTTAGAATGGGAAAGCCACATGTTCTGTATGGGGAAAGGAGGTGCTCTGACATTGTCTTTTAGTCCCTGCACTTGAAATAAGACTTTACCTTAGGTGCTTATCAGGTGCGACTCAGCACACGCTGGACATGAAAGTTGAGACAGGTCCAGACTCATGTCTCCAAGCTCTGGGAAGATGGCTGAGAATCGAGGAGGAAGGAAATGGAAGGGGGCTGAGGAACAGAGTCATGTGTTCATTCCTGCAGGGTGAACACTGAACAGGAGCGCTGAGTAGACTGGGCGCCTTTTACTTGTGTACACAGAGGCTTCATAGGAGCTGCCCAAAGGCTCTGGGTGGCAGGATGGGGCTTCAGAAATCATCCCCAGGTCAAAACCTCTATCATTTGTTCTCATAGACCCTTGTAGCACCCAACTATCACAGCAACGTGGTTGTGTGTGACTGTTTACCTGTGTCTACCTTCTGCCTAGACCTTAATCCCCATGAGAACATGGGCAAGGGGCTGCTTTGGCACAGTGCCTGGTACATAATAGATGCTCAATGTAGAGCATTTTTATTTTAAATGAAAACAACTGTTCCAGCTGTGAGCCAACTAAAGGCCCCGCAGAAGGACGTTTATGCCTGGATTCCTTTCCCAACACTGGGCTCTGGCTCCCCCAAGAACTGTTCTGGATTAAAAGTGAGTACACAGCTTGGTGTGACGATGCACACCTGTAATCCTAGTACTTGGGAGGCTAAGACAGGAGGATTGCAGATTTGAGACCAACCTCAGCAACTTAGTGAGACCCTGTTTCAAAACTTAAAAAATAAAAAGGGTTGGAGGTGTAGCTCAAAGGTAGAATAGCCCTGGGTTCAATCTCCAGAACCAAGAAAAAAAGAGGTGGGTGAGAAGTTTCAGGTAAAGAAAGAACATCGCTATCTTCACTGGCCACCGTCATCTGTGGCACCTGCCTACTTTGAAGGGAGTGCATTGTGTGAAACTCTGAGCCACAGGCAACAGTGGAAACCTAATTAGGCTTCCTCACCTCTTGTGTCCCATCCCTTATGCCAGCAATAACACAATGCACTGGCCGGGAAATCCTATGACAGAATGATGGAAAAGTCCAATTTTCTAAAAGGCATCTAAGTCAGACTCTGTCTGGAATCCACACGCCCTCGCATGCGCACATAGACATTATTTCAGGCTGCAGAGTTACTCACAGAAGTCAGCAATGGGAAGCAATGGGCTTTGTAACTATGGGAGAAAGTGATGCTTTTTCAAAGAGGCCCAATTTCTTTTTTTCTCCCATAAAAGTCATCATCGCTCAGAGTTTAACAGCAGCAGGCTTGGCACAGAGAGCAAGATCTTTGGGGAAATGTCTAGTCTCCCCCACCTGCCTCCAGTCACTCCTCAATGCTCCATTCTTTCTAAAATCTCCATGTCAACTCTTAAAGACAGCAAACACCGCAGGCTTTGTTGTTTTTCTGCCTACACTTGGGTGAATTGTATTAAGCAGTGGTTGCTGCACAGCAAACCCCCCTAAATCTCAGCGGTGCCCAAGAGTAAGCATTGCTTTTTCACTGACAAGTCTGCAGGTTGGCTGGGGCAGCTCTGCATCCTGAGATCAGGGGTGAGTTGGGTGGCAGTAAGGGCACAAAGGGCCAGGCCACATCACAAGCGCACTCCAAGCCTCTGCTGACATCATGCCACCTAGGATCCCATTGACCAAAGCAGATCCAGTGGCCAAACCCAAAGTCAGGGGCAGGGCAGGAGAATCCATTTTTGTGACAGGGCACAGGGTGTGGGTAGAGAGGGCGCCCCCCATGCCCACAGCATGTGTGTTTTCTGCTACTCACCACACCCACACCATCTATCAAGGTACCGTGGGATGCCAGGTGGATTAGACAAAGTCTCCACCACCAAGGAATCCCGAATCCAATAAGTGGATGCATCATTTAAAAATGAGGCAAAGACCTTGGGACTAGGGGAGGGAATGGCATGTTTTCTCTATGAGAGTCAAGGATTGCTTTACACAGAGAAAACCTCTTAGAAGAATAATTTTGATAGGTAAAAAAATAAAATGACCCTTAGCATCAGCCAAGAGCAAGAAATCCAAGGTCTGAGATGGTGGTTAATGTTTGGTTCTTTTCTTCTTTCTTTTTTCCCCTTTTTGCAGATCTGAAGGCCAAACCCAGAGGTTTTCTATCCCTGATCTATATTCCCAGCACTTTTTATCTTTTTATTTTGAAGCAGGGTCTTGCTAGGTTGCTAAGGGTCTCACTAAGTTGTTGAGGCTGGACTCAAACCTGCAATCCTCCTGCCTCAGCCTCCCAAGTACTGGGATTACAGGCACCCACTACCATGCTCAGCTAATACTGGGTTCTTTTATGTTGTCAATTGCTTTAATGATACTGGATAATGATAATACAAATTCATGTTGGATTCTGCACATGATTATGCTAAAAGAAAAAAAAATTCAAGAGGTCATCTAATTCAAGCCAGGATTGGGACTCTCAACCCCTGCTAAGCCCTGGGGACACAAAAACAAACGAGACACAGTTCTCTGCTTTCAGGTGGGACAGTCCTGAGGACCCTCAGAATAGATGGGAACGTTGGTGTGTGCGGGATGTGTGGCTTGGTATTGTCAGAAATCAGCAGGGCTGGTCAGTAAAACCATACCACGCAGGCAGAGCACTAATGTGGCAACGCCAAGAACAACAGAAATGCTGAGGGGCATCTGCGTGGGACCCACACACTGGTGTGGAAGTGACTTGAAGCCTCCAGATTCCACAGGGTTCCAGTGAGCCCTAGTGGCCTTCCCAGGACTTGGAGATGAGCCGGAAGATCCCTCTTTGGATACATCTGCTCTTGGTTACATTGGGGAACTGAGGCATCACCCTAGACCATTCTCTCACTGATGATCCAACCTAACAGGTACCCAAGGGCATTTAGAGGCTGATGTGGCACAGGAATTCACAATATGGGGTCCAGGGTGATGGTGAGTGCCCACCAACACCCCGAAATGATGAAGAAAAATGTGTGTTGTGTTTTAATGAGTTCAGTTTTGGAGTAAGAATTCCTAATTTTCATAACATTTATAGTCTCAGTATAATTATGACCCTCTGCTATAACTTGAATCTGGAAGGTTCCCTGGAGGCCCACGTGTTAAAGGCGTGGTCCCAAACTTAGCCCTACTGAGAGGTGGTACAAACTGCAGGAGACGGGACCTAGCAGGAGGTCTATGAGTCTCTGGGGATGTACCTTTAAAGGAAATTGTGGGATTCATTCTCATTCATATTCATTCTCTCTTTTCTTCTTCTTCTTCTTCTTCTTCTTCTTCTTCTTCTTCTTCTTCTTCTTCTTCTCCTCCTCCTCCTCCTCCTCCTCCTCCTCCTCCTTCTTCTTCTTCTTCTTCTTCTTCTTCTTCTTCTTTCTCTCTCTCTCTCTCTCTCTCTCTCTCTCTCTCTCTCTCTCTCTCTCTCTCTCTCTCTTTTTCCTTACCATGAGGTAAGTGTCTTTTTTCTCTACCACATGCTCCTGCCATTTGGAAACTGTCTTGCTCAGTTGCTAAGGATCTGAGGGGCCAAAGCCATGAGGTCAAGTGATCATAGACTAAAACCTCTAAAACTGTGAGCTAAAAATAAATCTTTTCTCTTTATAAATTGCTTTTCTTAGGTATTTGTTAGGGTAATGGAAAGCTGACTAACACATCCACTCCAAGAAATTTAAAAAAAAAATTTTTTGATCTGCTCAGTCCTTCACTCGTTTATTCAATTTATTCCTCAAATACCATCAGTGCCAACAATTCAGAGACCACATGCCCAGTGCTGGGGACATGGGGAGCACAAGACACCACCCGGCAGCAGCTGATGTGTAGATTGATCTATACATCTAAAAGCGATCTTTCAGACAGATCTGCAGAACTTTCAATCCATGTAGCCACCGACACTATCCCTCCCTCATGGCTCCCTAAGTTCTTTCCCCTCTGCACCACTGTCTCTGCCTCCCTCCCTTCCCGCCTTCAGCTAATATTTAACAGCAGCCTTTCATGTCCAGCCCTGGCTGTATGTTGCTCACATGCTCGAGCCACACTTCAGACCAAAACATCTTCAATGGAGTTCATCTCTATGGGGAAAAAGTCCCAAGCCTCCCTCGGCTCTCCCCGCCACGCTGCCCTGCCCAGGCAGGAGGGCTCCTCAAAGAAGCTGTGATGAAGACTCCCCCATGTCCAGGGTTTATGGAAGAACGTTAGAGAATTGCCATGGTTACAGGCCGCATCCTGCCTGTGGACCAGAGGGAGCGGGAGGAAAGCTCTGTGTGGCAGCTCCTGGAGCCACTCAGCCCAGAATCATCCTTAAAAAAAAAAAAAAAATGTTTACATCAGAGGAGAAATTGCTTCTCAAATAGCGAAGGGAGAGCGCCAGGTTTGATGAGATTGTTCCACAGGATCTTGGCTGGGCTGTTTCTCCCTCGCTCCCCCTTCCCCCTGCCCCATTATTATTTAAGGTTGTATTAAATCAGGTGAAGGGAGCAGACGACAAGACGCAAGTTCATGCTGGCAGCTCTGGCAGGACGCCCAGGCTCTGGTGCCTCGCATCTCGCCTCGGCCTCTCCAGCAGCCGCAGCAGCAGAGGACTCCCCCAGGATCACATCTGCCTGCAGACCCTGCTCCACGGCTGGCCCAGAGGCCACAAGACCAACCCCATCCCAGCTCTCCTGGGGGCTGGGGAGCTCAGGTGGACCCTTCTGATTCTGAAACAGAACCAGGACAGGCTAGGACCCCATGACTCAGGTCCTAATCCAGCCCAGCTCTTCACTAGCTGTGTGAGCTGTGTGTCCTGAGACAGGTCTCTTTGCCTCTCTGAACTATGATTTTCCTTTCTTTGAAACAAGGGCAAAGTAACCACCCTGAGAGCAAAGCAGTGGTATACTGAACTTAAGGGTCAGGCTGCCTTGGTTCACATTCCTGCTCCATCATTTTACTGGCTGTATAACCCTGGGCAAGGTGCTTAAACTCTCTCTGTGCCTCAGTTTCTCCACCTGAAAAACAGGAACGATGATAGCACTGCAGCATGGGGTGGCTGCTGCACTCACACAGCACTCAGAAGCAGGTGTGAGCTGGGTGCGGTAGCACACACTTGTAATCCCAGCAACTTGGGAGGCTGAGGCTGGGGGATGGCACGTTTGAAGCAGCTTGGGCAACTTAGTGAGACCCTGTCTCAAAATGAAAAATAAAAAGGGTTGGGATATAGTTCAGTGGTAGAGTATCCCTGGGTTCAATCCCCAGTACTGAAAGAAGGAGGGGGGCGTGTCAGGCACTTGGTAAAGGCTGTTGCCATTCCTGCACCTGCATCGTGTCCTGAGTGCCTCCGTTCACATAAAGCCCCGAAACCAATGCTTTTCTCTGATAGGAAGGGTCATCTGGGCTGACAGGTGGAGGGAGAGGCTCTTGGCATCACAACAGAATGATTTTGCACCCCTCTTCCTTACCCCTGCCTCCCCCAGCCCCTCCCTCTGAATGGGTGAATAGATTTGGAGACCCCAGGCTGTTGTGGCCGTGAGCGGGAGCTCCCCGGTGGCCTGCACCAGCAGCAGTCTGGATTTCTTCTCTCCCAGCCTGGGAGAGGCGATGTCTTTGAGGGTACTGCGTGAAGAGGTAGCCAGGCGCTAAGGAGGGGACCAGAAAGGACGCCATGGGCTGAGAGTGAGTGGACCTGGCCGTGTTCTTGGTTCTGTGTCATGTGGAGCCTAGGGTGCAGGCTCAGGGCGGGGTGGGGCGGGGTGGAGTGGGCTGGGGTGCCTGCCTTGCCCGCTCATAACCCCGCTGCTGCCTGAGGCACCCAGTGCCATTCTCCCTGCTTCGGCATGTGCCCAGAGCCTCTGTCAGGCTCACGCAGCCTTTGACCCTGGGGTCATTTGGGCCTGGGAAAAGGACTATGGTCACTTACAAAGTGCTGTGGGCCACAGACCCCCAAAGGGCATTCTGAACCCACTGTTCCTTCTTATCCTTATCCCATTCCTTGTTGTCTGCTTGTTATCACTGAGAACTTAATAAGTCCAACCTTGCTTGGACCTGCAGACACCAGGAAGAAGAACTAGGAAAGACCAAAGACAGCTTAGCAGCCCTGCCCTACACGGGAATCAAAGGGGACTGTAGGGTCCCAGCCCCTTCTCTTTCCCTCTAGTGCACCAGCTATGAGGTCCACTGTCTTCTTCCACTATCGCACTCCACCATGAAGTCCTATCTCACCACAGGGCCAAGTGACCACAGACTGAAAACTCTAAAAGGCTGAGCCACAATAAACCTTTCTTCTTTTTAAGTTGATTATCTCTGGCATTTCATTACAGAAGTGGAAATCTGACTAATGCACCAGCTAAGAGGGTCCTCAGTGGGAATGAAGCAGGGCATGTGGTTGAAGCTTCCATGAGGAGATACCCCATGGGCTGCTGGGAGGACTACTGAGGAAAGGTGAGCTGGCAGGACTGACTCCTTGGAGCAGAGCAGAGGAGGGACCAACCAGAGCAAAAGGCAGAGAGTGAGATGGGACATGTCTGGAAGGAGCAAAGGGAAAGATCTGGGAGCCCTAGTAGAGGAATCAGAAATGCCCCTCCTGTAGGCAGGGAGGAGTGGTGAGAGGTCTCCAAGTCATGGCCAAGAGTGACTCTGCGCCTGTCCCACAGAGAGGCTCTCAGAAACCCAACTATATGGCTCAGATGGGAAAGCCCAGCCCTGGTGCCCCACCCACCCCAAGCCCCTACTCAGAAGGAAAAACAATTTTCCATATTAATGTATCTGAGTCCAAACCTGCTGACCTGTGAAAAACCCTTTCTAGTGATTGATTCAGCTCCTCTTCCAAAGACAACTGCCTCATTACTTTATCACACACATGACAGAGATGCTCACTCCCTTCTGGGATCAGGCTGGGCTCTCCAAGGAGGCCAGAGAAAGCCTGGAAAGGGTCCCAGGGCTCCCTGGCCCCAGAGAAGCAGTTCTCAGCAAGGCCACACAGAACACTCGGGTCCAGGGGTCATGAGGAACACCTGACAGTGCCCAATTTTGTGATTAGGATAGGAGAGGCCAGACCAAAAAGAGGCCTGGGTCCAGGGCAATTGCAGGTAAAATAATCTCTGGAAGATTCATTTTGCCTGCCTATGAAACCAAGGCACCTCCTTCCTGCAACACATTCTAGGAGAGCTTTCTTGGAGTCCACAGAGAACTCAGCTGTGATCAGGAACAACCTTGTACTTTAAAAGACCTTACATATCCTCAGAGAGCAAGAAAATGATAAGCATTCCCACCTCACCCTACTTCTTCCTTTGCTGGAAAAGGCTGTGTGTCAGGCAATAGGTGTGAGAGAGTGGGTTAAAGCAAAGCCAACTCAAAAATGGAAACGAAGTTCCTAGTGGGTCAAACACATATTCAGCATCTGGTACCTGTGTGAGCCCAGGAGGAAGGGGACATTGCAGGGAAAGCTAGCAATGCCCCCCCCAGGGACCCTCAAGCCAGAAGAGTGAAGGGAGTGTGAGCTTTGGAGTCAGAGAGAATCTGGGCTCAAAGCCGACCACGTTCCTGAATCTCTCACGTGCTTCCATTTCCCCATTTGCAAAATGGAGACCCTAAGCATCATAGCCAACACTTGAGGTATGTGTGATTTCCCTCTCTTCTTACATCTCATTCCTTCTACTTTTTGAGATCCTTTTGAGGCTCACCACTCCCTGGAAATGTGGCTCTGTACCCTCTACCTCCTGTAGCCTCCACTACAGCTCGCTGTCTGCAGACATGAAGGATGTCATCAGCATTTTCATAGCAGCAGCAGCAGCGCTGAGGACTGAGTCCAGGGCCTTGCACCTTCCAGGCATGCGCTCTTCCACTGAGCCACATCCCCAGCCCAGTGCCATCAACCATTTTCATGCCCTGTGCTTTACTGCTTTCAGAGTAGACATACTGTTTCCTCAGTCACAGGTTCAGTTTCTTGGGGCTGAGCTGTCTTTATACTTATTGTTGGTCCCCTCTGGGATTTGGTATGAAAATGTAGGAGGAACTCAAGCAAGAGTTGTTTGATCATACAAGCAGATGATGCTTGAAGACCAACACACACACATACACACACACACACACACACATACACACACACAACTCAGTCTGCTGACTAGTTGGGTAAGGACAGGTTCAGTGTGCACTGAGGATGTGGCTTCTCCAAGGCTCTATAGAGACAGGGGATGGATGGATGGATGGATGGATCGATGGATTGATGGATCGATGATGGATGGATGATGGAAAATGGATGATGGATGATGGATGGATCGATGGATGATGGAGGATGGATGGATGATGGATGATGGATGATGGGTGATGAATGATGGATGATGGATGGATAGATGGGTGGATGGATGGATGGATGGATGGATGATGGATGATGGATGATGGATGGATGATAGATGATGGATGATGGGTGGATAATGGGTGATGGATGGATGGATGGATGATGGATGATGGATGATGGATGATGGATGATGGATGATGGATGATGGATGGATAATGGGTGATGGATGGATGATGGATGATGGATGATGGAAGGATGATGGATGATGGATGGATGGATGGATGATAGATGATATATGGATGGATGATGGATGATGGATGACGGATGGCTGATGGATGATGGATGATGGATGATGGATGATGGATGATGGATGACGGATGGATGATGGATGATGGATGATGG
>PVLC010003655.1:0-94506 GCA_004027655.1 Graphiurus murinus
GGCCGGGCGTGGTGGCGCACGCTTGTAATCCCAGCATTCGGGAGGCTGAGACCGGAGGATCCGGGTTCGTGGCCAGCCTCAGCTACCTAGTGAGGCACTCCGCAACTTAGTGAGACTCGGTTTCAAAATAAAGAATAAAAAATAGGGCTGGGGGTATAGCTCGGAGGTAGAATGCCCCTGAGTTCAATCCCCAGTACCGGAAAAAAAAAAAAAAAAAAAAAAAAAAAGCTCAGGAGGCAGAGACAACAGGCTCCTTCTGTTTTAAGTGAGCAGCTGACCATTGGATATCTAGATAGGTTGTAAGAAGTATTATACATGAAGCTCCTCGTATGATGAGCTGGGTTATAGTACCTCCTTTACCAAATTTCTTCTAAAAAAGCAACCATCAAACCTACAGAAAGATTTTAATCTTCTAACAGAAATGCCATTCACATTAGCTGGGGAGAGGGAGAGGGAAGGGGAGATTCACTAGGGATTGAACCACCCAGGGGCATTCTACCTCCAAGCTACACCCCTAGCCCTTATTTTGAAACAGGGTCTAAGGTAAGACTGGCCTCAAACCTGCAATCCTGTCTTGGCCTCCCAAGTACTGGGATTGCAGGAATGCACCAGAATGCCTGGCCATTACCTATATTTCTTATTCATGTCAACATAAGCACCATGAAGAATGATGAATATTTACTACAAATTATTGAAGATTTACATTAAGACAAATCGAGCTGGGAACACAGGTCAGTGCAAGGTTCTGAGTTTGATCCTTAGCTACTTGCCCCCCATGCTCACACACTACTTCTCTACATTATTATGTTGCAACTAATAGGTATTTATTGTTCCAGGGACACACATCTCACAATTAATGGCCTAGCTGTGCATACTACACACTGTCAAACAAAACTGATTTATCTTAATATCCTGAAAATACAGGATTCTATAAGAGTGCCAACAACTATATCTTTGGAAAGTTTTTTTTCCCTCCCTCAAATTATGTCTCCCTGTTCTAGACCCAGATCATCCTGCTCCATTCCTATTCTGGCTATGGAAGAGGGAGCGAGTGATCGAGTCTTTGGTGAATGTATGATGAATGGAGAGATTCAGTTACATCCCACTGGTATTGTCATAGTAAACAGTTATACAGCTTAACTATGAGCATTCAGTGGAATGAATGCTAAAACACTGACCACAATAATTCTTTCAGGTAATACATACTCCATATCATTTGTGGGTCCCAAACATTCCGAGGACATCCTCCTCATGAGGTTCCTTGATCCTCACCTCCTTGCAGAGACTCACATTTGGTCTCTGAGAAACATCTTGACACCTTCAGGCCCACACAGATAGATCGTCTCTGGGAGGGAAACCTCAGCCAAGTCCATCACCTATGGACTTCCCCAAGGGAGCAGTTCTGAGACAAAGCCCCAAAGACATTCGGTGTCACTTGACATGACTGTCTAATTTTAGACTTGTTTGCAGCAAGGTCAACTAGGTTAGGAGATTTAAGATATATTTCTCAGCCAGGCATGGTGGTATACACTTGTAATCCCCGTACTTGGGAAGCTGAAAGAAACAGGAGGATCACAGGTTCTTGGCCAGTGTCAGCTACTTAGGGAGGCCCTGTGCAACTTAGTGAGACCCTGTTTCAAAATAAAGAAGAAAAAATAGGGCTGGGGGTGTAGCTCGGAGGTAGAATGCCCCTGGGTTCAATCCCCAGTACTGAAAAAAATATGTATTTCTCAAGCTGGGCATGGCGGTGCATGCTTGTAATCCCAGTACTTGGAAGGCTGAGACAGGACAAGAGTAGGGTTGAGACCAGCCTCAGAAACTTAGTGAGGCCCTGTTTCCAAATAAAAAAAGAAGTAGGGCTAGAGATGTAAACTGGAAGTAGAAGGCCCCCAAGTTCCATCCCCAGCACCACACAGACACACAGACACACAGACACACACACACACACACACACACACACACACACACGATGCATTTCTCAGTATTTCTATGCCTTTTTGGATCTAAACCTGAAAGCGGGGGATGAGGTCATCTGTTGCCAATTCAATGTGGTGGCATAAAGGCAGAGGAGCGCATCTTAAAAGCAGAGAAGGTGAGTAGTGTTCTTCGGGGCTAGGTATGCGGATCAATTACCAGAACCCAGTTAAAAAGCTCCAGTTACACCAGACACTTCCAGGCCAGACCTGTCAACAGGAAAAAGAGCCAAGATCGGCTGTTGCGGCGTTCCCCTTCATCCTCCTCTCAACCTCTCATTCCTTCCCAATGTCTACTCATGTCCCCAACTCTGGGTGCCAGTGCTGATAAACCTTACCCGAACATTACCCCAATTCACAAGACAAGCTGATACCATCAAATGGGCTGGGATCGCCTGACATGCTGGCCCGGTGTCCCCATATCCTGCCAGGACCATCCCTTAATTAGGCTGTTATCCTCCATGGGATGCTATCTGTACCAGAAAGACCATGTAGTCCACAATCCCCTTAGTGACAGCCTCCTCCTGCTGGAGGCCTTCCAGAATGGAGGATCCTCTCTGCACAAGGTGACTGCCGGCTCCCTCTGACCCACTGCCACTCCCTAGCTTGCCTTCAGGGAAGTGCCAGACAGCATGTTGCCAGGACAACGGGCATCACAGCTGAGGCACAGAAATAGATCGCCAGTAGGGCTGGGAAGCTGAATTGCAAGCTCTGATGAGAGCCATGAGATACAGATTGGCAGCTAATCTGTCCCCCCAAAGGGAGCGACAGTAACATTACCCAGTGGGTGGCTCTCACTTCAACATACTACCCTCGTGCTTGATGTCATGGCGACAGAGAAGGGGCGCTGGCGCTGGATAGAAGCTGAATGACTCCGTTCAGAATTACGTGAGCCGGTAGATAAGCTCCGCCAATTGACATTTAGACATTTAATTTATTAAGTCTCTTGAGAGTAGGGAGAGGGAAGGTGTTTACAATAAAAAAGTGTGACTGCCAGAAACAGAGCAATTGAGGTTGCTAAAGGGGAGGGAAAAAAAAAAAAGATCTGTTTGTGCAAGCAATAGCTGTTGCCTGAGTAGCATCCTGCTCTTAAACACCCATTTCTTGGGGAACAAAGAAGAAAAGGCAAAGGAGACTGGAAAACTAGGGCTGGCCATGGCAGAAGAAGAGAGCAGTCTTTGTGCCCAGTACTTTGTTCCGCAGGGTACGTTTTACAATGCCTAAAACAGGTAGCAACTCATAGGTGCTCCAGACATAAAGATAGCCTCAAAGTCTTGGATTTTAGCCCTGGAGAAATATTTTCCTCAATTCTCTGCAGACTGTAAAGACTTTAAAAAAAAAAAAGGGGGGGGGGCAGAACAAAATGAAGAACAACCTAAGGGGAAAAGTTTGGAAAACTTTCAGCAAAGAGTGATTTCTAGATGTGCAAATGTAAGACACCCACCATGTTGAGGATGGCTGGTGTTCAAACTGAAACATGTAAAACCCCACAGCCTGGTACCTGCCAAGGGCCCAGGAGCAAGTTCTGCCAGCAAGGTCAGCAAATGACATCCCAGAGTCAGGCACTCAAGGCTAGAAGAGAGACAATCACGAGACAGTGTGTATAAACGAAAGGAGAAGGGTGGGAGGTTACAGTAGGTGATTAAGGGCCCGAAGAGTACAAGCAAGCACAAGAACTTGCCCGAGTTTCCAAAATAAGAGATTCTGAAAAAGCATTGCCTTTTGTATCCCACTTATATTTTCATTTTGGGATATTCTACTAAGCAAATTGTTTCAAGTAGAAAAAACAAAAACAAAAAACATGACTTTGAAACCTAGGTTAGATTTTTTTTTAAACAGCTGGTTTTGCTACCTTACCTAAAAAGTGTTTTTGTAATTTGTTAAAAACTGCATTTCCTGAATCATGTAATATACTCACTCAGTTGCCTGCAAGAGATTAACAGAGTCCTCAAGACCGAGAGAAGCTGGATTAAGTCTTTCAATCTAAGATTCCACTTAGTAATAACTTACCACAGAGCAACCACTAGAAATTAAAAATGAATCCATTGAGGGAGTAGTTATATGGTTTTTCTGGTATAAAAGTACTTATTTTTGGTACTAGGGATTGAACTCGGGCATTCTATTCTACCTCCAAGCTACACCTCCAGCCCTATTTTTATTTTGAAACAGCATCTTCCTAGGTTGCTAAGAGTCTCCCAACTTGCTGAGGCTGGCTGTGAACCGATCCTCCTGTTTCCGCCTCTCAAGTACTGGGATTACAAGCATGTGCCACCATGCTCGGCGTAGTGACTGTTTTTAAAAATGGAAAAAACCTGGAGAATAAATGAGAGCATCTCTCCATTTGTCTCTTACTGGTCCTCAGGAAGAATTTTACTTCCTGGTTGAACCAGCATGTTTTGCTTTGGCTGTATGACTACACAACGTCATTTAGTTTCTATTTGTATATATACATGGGAGGCTGAGACAGGAGGATAGCAGGTTCGCGGCCAGCCTCAGCTACTTAGTGAGGCCCTGTTTCAAAATAATGAAAAGTGGGGCTGGGGGTGTAGCTTGGAGGTAGAATTCCCCTGGGTTCAATCCTCAGTACCAAAAAAAAAAAAAAAAAAAAGGCTGGAGACTGGAGATATAGCTCAGTGGTAGAGGCCCCTGGGTTCAGTACCAAACACATACAAAAGATAATCCTAAACAGGACCCATATCCTACACATCCCAATGCTATTTCTTTGCCAGTAGTCAAACCACAGAACTTTTGGGGGGAGTACTAGGGATTGGACCCAGGGGCATTTTATTTTAAAACAGTCTTAAGTTGTTGAAGCTGGCCTTGAACCTGTGGATCCTGTCTTGGCCTCCCATGTACTGGGATTACAGGTCTGTGCTACCATGGCCAGCTGGCTCCTAAATCTAGTATGTCCAGACACAGCAGCAGTTAAGACTCTTTCTCAAAGCATCGCCTGCCTTCTCAAAACACACACATGTTGGGTTGAAACTCCTACCTCCGCTTGGAGGTCTAATTCTTGGCCTTCAGTCCTTGAGGTCATCCCTGAAGACCTAGCTCTGTGGATCTTACCCATCCCTTTGGTACAGACCCTGCCACCAGTACAGTGCCTCAGTGATCCCCAAAAGCAAAGATCTCAGGATGGTAAATAGATGACTCCATCCTTCATCCTCGACAGATTAGAACACACAATCTTGTGATGTTTAGGTAGGTAGTGGATTCTATATTTTAATGGGACATACAAACTTTCTACTCAGGGCTACTTAGAGGCAAGGTGGGGAGCACCAAGTGCTGTATGCAGGTATGTCATTGTTAACATGATTTACATTATGATGCGGGATTAATGCACCAATAAAAGCACATTTAAAAAAAAAAAGAATGTAGCCTAACCAAGCTGCTGGTGATTCATTCTCCCTATAGAACAGGCATGTGGTCAAAGATCCATGAACTCTTTTCCCTCCCACAATGCTTGGGGGTTCTATTTTCCTTCTCTCCGGATGCTGAGGAGGGAGCTGAGACATGGAGAAGACCTTGCAGAGGGGAAACGGTGTGCCTGGGATGGGCTACGCTTGGCCAGCTGAGTCAGGAAGCTGTGTAACATCTCTCAGAAGCAGCAGTTCACGCGAAAGCCCTGAGTAACATACCAGGGGCAATGGCCAGGGATGTGTCAGGCTATCCATAGGAAGAGATTGGGAGAAGTCAGAGACAAAGAGACAAATGGGTATACCAGATGACTCTGGAAGACTTGAGGACACAGGACAGCTGGGTACTTGCATGAAACCTGCTCGGAGACTCCACTTCTGTCTCAGGCAGGCCTATTTGCAGGGCCAGGACAAACAAGGCTAAAAACATGAGGTTGTTTCCCTCCCCTTCTCTCCCGACTCCTTAGCATTACTTGTGATAATGCTATACAGAATTTGGGATCACAGAAGGCAGACACACAGGGAAATTCCCATACTGCTCATATTACAGTGAGAATGTGCAATTTCCTTACCCTGAAGACTAAGAACCCACTTCAAGACTTATAAAAAGGTAGGACAAGCTGGGTGTGGTGGTGCACACCTGTAGTCTCAGTATCTGGGAGGCTGAGACAGGAGGATCACAGGTTCGAGGCCATTCTTAGCCACTTATTGAGATCCTGTTTCAAAATAAAAAGGGCCGGGGGTATACTTTGGAGGTAGAATGCCTCTGAGTTCAGTCCTCAGCACCAAGTAAATAAAAGGGGCTGGGGAGGTAGCTCAGAGGTAGAATGCTCCTGTGACCAATCTCTAGTGACACACATACACAAAGCAGTTTCCTTTCCCTCATTTACTTCCACACATTGCAGACACTTAACACCTACTTCTAAGATAGACCGGCCTCTCTGTCACATGTCTTACCCCCTCAAACCACTATCAGGTTCAAGCAATTTATCTGGACAGAGTTCATGGTGTTTCCTCATGGTGTAGGCCCACACGAGGGGCCTAGGGGAGGACTAACTCCATCCGGAGCCAATCACCCAATTAGGATTTACTGAGGACCCACCAAGGGCCAAAGCAGGATTTCAGGTGCCCAAGTTCCACTAGGGAATAATAAAAACCATTCCTGCTTTCAAAGAACCTGCCCCCTAGGTTAGGAGATTAGTGATTAAAAAAATAAGTATAAGCCGGGCATGGTGGTGCACGCTTGTAATCCCAGCATTCGGGAGGCTGAGACCAGAGGATCCGGGTTCGCAGCCAGCCTCAGCTACCTAGTGAGGCACTCTGCAACTTAGTGAGACTCGGTTTCAAAATAAAGAATAAAAAATAGGGCTAGGGGTATAGTTCGGAGGTAGAATGCCCCTGAGTTCAATCCCCAGTACTGCAAAAAAAAAAAAAAAAAAAAAAAAAAAAAAAAAAAAAAAAAAAAAAAAAAAAAAAAAAAAAAAAAAAAAAAAAAAAAGTATATAAAAGTATATAATATCTAAAGTGTTTAAAAGGGGGAAAAACAAGAGCTGGGTGTGGTGACACATGCCTGTAACCCGGTACTTGGGAGGCTGAAACAAGAGGATCACAAATTTGAGGCCAGCCTCAGGATCTTAGTGAGACCCTCAGCAACTTAGTGAGGCCATGTCTCAAAATAAAAATAGGGCCAAGGGTGTGACAAAGAAGAGAAGCGCAGGCCAGAGGATGGAGACACAGGTGAGTGGGGCGAGTGCCACTTTGTGGGTCCAGGGAAGTGGCTTGGAGAAGGTGATTTAAGTTGTACTTGGGGAAGCAGAGCAGCTTAGGCACAAAATACACATCAGTCTCCTTTGGTGCACAACAGTGTTAGAGGTAGATTTAGAAAAGTCAAGTTCAAAAGTGGTTCCCGAGTTGGAGATGTAGCTCAGTGGTAGAGCGTTTGCCTAGCATGTGTGAGGCTCTGGGTTCTATCTCCAGCACAAAGAAAAATGACTCCATTTTCAAAGTGACCGACCAGTACAGACCCCATATGTAAGCAGCTAAAGCCATATTCTCAGGAACCTCCCAAACAGACACTTTGGAATTATCATATGGTGCCGGGGAGCGTCTTGTGGGAAGAGGCTGGTGGTGAGACAGCTTTATAATTGAAAAAAACAAAAAAACAAAGAACTGTGTTGAATTAAAGTCTGTTGTAAATGAGGTTGTGACAAATCACTGATTTTTTAGGAGCCCAGGATGGTAAAGCCAGGGTCGGCTGTGCCTCCAAGGAGCAGGGGCCCAAGGTTACGCAGATAACCACAGCACCAAGTAAATCCAACTTCCCTTGACACTCCTGCTCCTCGCTCATACAAGAAATGGCTTCTTAGAGCCAGTTTGAGACTCTCTTGGGGGCAAAGGCCATCTGTTAGAAGGCCGTGAGGGATCCGAGAGGCAGTTAAGCAGACGTGCAGAGGAGTAAGTACAGTGAGTAATTTGTTTGGGATGCCGTCTGCAGGAATCACCAAGAACAGAACTGCTCATCCAATGGCTGCTACGATTGCTACACACTCAAACACCCACACCCAGGCCCAGCTATGTGCAAACACACGTTCTTTGAACATCGCCTGCCTTCCCTATGATAACGCCACTCTATGGCACAGGCCTCCAGACACCCAGTATGCTAAAACCAGGGGAAAATACAAACTCAGTGTTTCAAGAATGTATGAGGATCACAAGAGGCTACTGATAAGGATTTGCTAAGAAAACTGGGAATCTCCCACCTCAAGCAGTGTAGTTTGGAAACAAAATCCTTAGCTTGCTTAAAGAGTTCAATGGGATTTAGTATTTTTTTCCTCTCTCATTCAACCCCACTCCATTTGCAGCAGGATTTTAACATTAAGTTGGCCAAGTGGAATCTTAAAGTTTATACTTCAGAACTTTGAAAACCTCACTAATGTCTGAGGTCTGACATGAGTACTTCAAAGCAACAGTTTAAAAAAAAAACAAACCCAGATTTGAAACAAAAACTATGTTGATTATAGAAATTGCACTGTTTAAATAGAATCTGAGTGGGGTATGGTGGCCCATACCTGCAATCCTAGGTACTCGAGAGGCTGAGACAGGAGGATCAAAAGGTAGAAAGTTAGCCTCTGCAACTGAGACTCTGGTCTCAAAAATGATGTAATTGGGACATAACTCAGTGGTACGGTATCTCTGAATTCAACCTTCAGTACCTACCAATCGAACCCCAAACCTAAAGCACTTTCCCATAACATACTTGCTTCCTGGGATACAAACACTTAAAAATAGTCCTAACATTTATCTGGTTAAGAATTTCTAATAAAACACCATCTAACCCAAATCCAACATGACCACAAATCATTCTTTGATAGTGAGAAACCTTTATAAGAGATCATTTTCTGGTAAGTATTAAAGTGCCTACACAATGTTCTGTCCTTTGTGGAGACTCCAAGCCAAGATGCTGAGTACTAAGCAGGAAGTATGCGGCAACCTGTAGACTTACAAAATACCACTTTTTTTTTGGGGGGGGGGTTATAGTAACTTCTTGACCAAGGTTATGAATTCATACTTGACTTTGATGACAAGACCAGGAATAGAAGTCAGGACAATTGATTCCAGGAGCTATGTACTTTCTGTTACAACCAATGTGGTCACATGTACCAAATGGAAATACGCTAAAACTTTAGCCAGCAGCATCACCTGTTCTCTGTGAGGCACTGTGAAACCTTGAGTTTAATAAGCTCATTTTAATACTATTAACTACTTAACCCTGAAGAAATATGGATACGTATGCGTATTTTAATCCAAATGTTTAGAAAACCACACACACACACACACACACACACACACACACACACACACAAATCAGTTGAAATTTTTTCTTTCCAATGTCAATACATTTTATCCCCAATACATGCTGTATCTTGCTCTAAATATTAAGCAACTGGAAAAAATAAACTGAAAGTATTTTAAGTAAATTAAAATGTACAAAAATGCACACATATAATTACAAAAAAACATGCATATACACACACAAAACCCTAGTTGAAACTGGACCTTTGTCCAAACTGGACCTTCATCCCTTAAAATTTTAAGGTAGTATTTCCTCTTTCTCAGGGGTGTTCACTGGCATCCTGGGTTTCCTATAGCTGTGGGGTTTTTTTGTTTGTTTGTTTTTTTTGCAAGTCTAACAAGGAGGTGATATCTATAAAATGTAGCAGAGCTGGGCAATCCTAGATCAAGCTCCTTGGAGCTCATACTGGGTCCTCAATTATTTGATACCAAAACCTGTCACAAGCCATCAGATGATATGCAGCAACTACTGACTTTACTCATCTCAAAATCTCAACTCAGTCACCTGATCAAAGCCAGTAAGTTTGCTAATTCTGAATAAGCACCCAAAATTAACTAATACACTTGGTATACATTAAGATGTTGAAACAGAAAAAGAAACCATCTTTCCGATAAAATACTTCACCTAAGTATTAGGATAATGGCTGGGTATGAACCCTGGTTGCTAATCCTTGGCCTATTCATCAACCTAAAAGAACGGCAATAGCCCCGCCTAATGAGGCTGCTCTAACTTGGATACGATTTGACTGTACCAGTAGAAAGGGCATCACGATAATGAATCATTGTATTCCACTCTTTTCTCCCAGAAGGAGATAATAAGCAGCACTGCACAGAAGCTGAGAGAAAGGCAAGTTCACGGCAAATACCAACAGAACCTCTCCTAAAAAAGGAATTAATTAGATGATCACCTGGAGCTCACACTAATACCCCTTCATCACCCTGGCTCGGTGCATTCAATGATTCACAAATCCTTACAAGGCAAGCCCCTGCAAATGTTGCTCGGGGTTGTTAACTTACAACATTCACTGCGCACTGTTCCCAGGTAGTCTCGGCCTATACTTCACCATGGAGACTTCCCAAGAGGCTGGAGGGTTCCTGGGCTCTGATGTAGTCTTCCTTTCAGATACGTGAGAAATACCTAGCATGGAAACAGGAAAAAAAAACAAAAACAAAAAAAAAAAAAAACAGGTAAATGCATCATCAAATCACTCAACAAATGAAATCACCTGATTAGAATAATTGATAATTCACTGAAACCATTTTCTAGTATCGTTTCAAAAAAAAAAAAATGCAATCTTTTTGCCCTTGACATAGGGCAGCCAAGCCTTTCCCCCCATCCCCAATAAAGTTGAGACCAATTCTTAGAAATTTTACATGCAATCCCACAATCCCAGCTGAGATGCTAACTTGCAAAAACAGCATCAAAATAAGTCACTTAGATCTGGGGATGGAACGTTATCTAGCATTCGAAAGGCCCTGGGTTTAATCCCCTGCACTGCAAAAACCACGAAGCAAAATAATCCAGAAATAAGCCACTTAATTTTACTCCCTGTGAAAGGGAGCCAGGACTACCACCTTTTGCCATTTTCCTACCTGCTGGGTTGTTAGGAAGATCAGCAAGCTCACTTTTGCAAAGCACTTGCAGTTCCCGAGAAGGCAGGCGCTATGTAAATGCCAAGTATTATTAGTGGTCATAAGCCTGCTTCTGAGCTCCGAGCCAGAATTTAAAAGGCAGCTTTGGCAATGCACCAACAATCGGCTCTTCCCAGAGCACCTAAACGTGCAAACGTCGGCATGACCCACTGTGCCGGGGTGGGGGGCGGGGGAGGAAGACAGGGATGTCTGGAATCTCCAGGAGGAAGAAAGGGAAGGTATGGGGGCAGAAAGCTCAGGAGAGGGAGCATAAGGTAGGCACAGGCAGGAGCGTGTTTACTTGGTACTCGCCACACGGCCCCCATGGGTTCGCAGCTGTTTTGTGCACTGAATGTTTTCGGGGCTGTGAAATTTTCCACTTGGCTGTCTGCCATGTCCACCCACGGAGGCTCTCTCTCTCACACACACACACAGAGGTGGCACACTGACGCCCCCTTGGAAAAGGACCGCCTAAGGTTTGTTGCTTTTAATGAAAAGATCCATTATAGGCAAATCATGAATATTTTCCACACCTGGGCTTGATCCTCCCCCCCTCCCCGTTAAGGCAGACCCAGGAACATCTGCTCTCAGGCCAGTAGGATCAATTTACTGTGACTTCTATACTCCTGAGGAGCACCCTCCAGGGACAGGAAGTTACACTAGTGGCTTAGGGGAAAGACGAGAAACAGAATTAAATGCTACTCTAGGATCCTGTGTTTCCCATGTAAATCATCCAAAAGTGTCAGTTTTCCTTTCCGGGTTGTGATTGCCTGTTCAACACAAGTGGGAGTTGAAGGTTGGTATCACGATTGTAATAAGATTTCCAACAGGAAGACAGGAGTCCCTTATCTCAAAAAAAAAGTGTCTATTCTCTAAGGTTTGGAATTGGTAAAAATACTGACACGTCTACCTCAAAATAAAGAAAAAAAAATTAGGACAGAAGGAAAGGAGGGGTCTGCTTCTCAAAATCATCACTTTCATAGTTTACCAAGTGTTTTCTTATTAACTGATTCATTCCCTAGACAAGTTATACTTTCATGCTACTACATCCACCAGGGAGCAATAATGATTAACAAAATAGACCAAGGACCCCACCCTCAAGGAGCTCCTTGGGTCAAGGGGGTCAGGCATTAAAAAATAACAGCATCTCAATTACAGCATGTTGAGCCGGGCGTGGTGGCACACGCTAGTAATCCCAGCAGTTGGGAGGCTGAAACCAGAGGATCCGGGTTCGTGGCCAGCCTCAGCTATCTAGAGAGGCACTCCACAACTTAGTGAGACTCGGTTTCAAACTAAAGAATAAAAAAAAAAAATAGGGCTGGGGGTATAGCTCGGAGGTAGAACGCCCCTGAGTTCAATCCCCCGTACTGAGAAAAAAAAAAAAATTACAGCATGTTAATATATATAAGTAGAAAACTAGTCAGGTAGTTAGGTATAAAATGAAGAGAAAGTTGGAATTGTGATTGGCCATCCTACTGGGGCACTTCATTTTGGAAGGAGGGGCACAGGAAGGTCTCTCTTGCAACAGTAACATGTGAAACCTGGAAGTAAAAGCCAACTAGCAGCCAGGTCCTGGGTTTCTAGGTTGAAGAAACAGCCTGTGCGTTGACTTGGGTGATCTAGGGATGTACTAGTTTGTTACTCTACACTTTTGGGGAGTCATTTATACCAGGACTCCTTGGAAAAAAAAATTAAGCAGCACTATTTTCAATAAGAAAATCCTTCCTTCTGATTGTGGGGCCATCAGAATAACAAACACTAGTAATTTATTTCAAGGGAACATCATTTGATACAGGCATACTTGATGTGACAGGAAAGGTGGGCCCTGCCCCCTAATGCACCCCAAGTCACCCCATCATCACTAAAAGGAAGCTCAACACCTGCATGCCACAGCTGAAGTTAAGAAACCCCACCCAAAAAGGGTTAAGAACATCATACCTCAGGCAAACTTCTGGAAAACACCAATTTAGTACTGTGGTTTAGGTTACAAACTTTTGGCTTCCCCTTTGCTATCAGAGCCAGGCGTGGTGGCGCACGCTTGTAATTCCAGCATTTGGGAGGCTGAGACCTGATGATCCGGGTTTGCGGCCAGCCTCAGCTACCTAGTGAGGCACTCCGCAACTTAGTGAGACCCTGTTTCAAAATAAAGAATAAAAAATAGGGCTGGGGGTATAGTAGAATGCCCCTGAGTTCAATCCCCAGTACCGCAAAAACAAAAAACAAAAAACACTTCCTTTGCTATCAGGATATTTTTGTTGTTTCTCTCCTGCATTTAGAAGGTATTTATGCCAACCTTCAGCAATGTCCAAACCTGTCTTGGTTTAAAGATCTGTTGACTTACCCAAATGAACAGCAGGATGCAAAGAAATAAGCAACGAAAGAGCTCTGTCCATCTGAAGAGTTTCCTTGCTTCCTATTATCCTGGCTCAACTTAAATTCTTTCACTAAGGAAAAAATCGGTAATTTGCATTCTTCATCCTACAAAAACCAAGGTATCCTCAGGCAGGCTCATTCATGTTCTTCCTGTCTGGAATGAATTTGCCAAACTTTTCTTTGAGTCTCTTTGCACTTAAGATGTCCGGGATAAAATGCAATATCTCCTCCCAGTTTCTCATGCAAAAATATTAATACCCCAAGTGCAAAGCCTCAGAGTAGAAACTTTCACTTTGACCTAGCAGTCTTGAAAAACCTTAGCAAACTCGGGAGAGCACAAGAAAAGGATTTCTTGCAGCCAACTCAGCCAATATCTTGCCACCAGACCTGGGAATTTATGCCAAGTTGACAGTTTCACCTATCCAGAGGGAAAAAAACCCAATGCCAACCTTTTTTTTTTTTTTTTTTCCTTTTCCTCGGTTCTGGGGATTGAACTCAGGGGCATTCTACCTCCGAGCTATACCCCCAGCCCTATTTTTAATTCTTTATTTTGAAATAGGGTCTAAGTTGCAGAGTGCCTCACGAGGCAGCTGAGGCTGGCCTCGAACCCGGATCCTCTGATCTCAGCCTCCCAAATACTGGGATTACAAGCGTGTGCCACCATGCCTGGCTCCTCTCCTTCTCTTGAATATCCACAGCACTTACAGTTTCTACCACACAATTTGACCCAGGTCCTTTTAAACCAGCACGCTGTTGTACTGTCCTTTTCTACTCTACTGTGTTTATTTACATCTTGAAGGCTCAAAAAGTTTATGAACTCCTTGATGAGAGAAGCTCCCCATGCTCTTCTTCTGAAAGCTCCTAACACTGTCTAGAGGAAGAGGCTGAATTTAAACTAAACAATCCATGTCCAAAACTCATTCTAGGACTTAACCCTTATTGCACTATATCTTAAGTCTTTCTCATCTTCCCATGTTCTCCAAGGACTTAGAGCTCCTATGATGCCTCTCTTCCAAACAAAAGCCCTCCAGAAACTTGAAAACAACTCCCTCAGAGCCTCTTCTCTGTTCTTCTAACTCACTCTCCTCCCACCGCCAGCACCTTTTGAAGAGCTAGCCTTGCCTTTTGAGGTTTATATACTTTCTCCACCTCCTCCCCACCAGGAGCCTGTATCCTTGATTTTCACAGCCTTTCCAAATCCACTATTTACAGAAACCCTCACCACCCCATGGAAGAGAGGCTCTGGCCTCAGAGGCTGTAGTTCTAAATTTGAACCAGAAACAGCTGGAGGTCTTGTTAAGCCACAGATTGCAGGGACCCAGCCCTAGAACTGCTGATTCCAGAAGCCTGAGTGGGGCCAGAGCCCCGGTGTGTCTAACAAGTTCCCAGGTGAAGCTGCTGCTGGTCCGAGAGCACACTTCAAGAACCATCATTGGAAGGGTCTTCTTTTCAGTTACACAGCCAGATAGTGGAGGAGGAGGCGCTTTTGAATATATCTGCTTACTATAAGATGGCTATCCTGGCCGGGCGGGGTGGCTCATGCTTGTAATCCCAGTAGTTGGGAGGCTGAGACTGGAGAATCCGGGTTCGCAGCCAGCCTTAGCTACTTAGTGAGGCACTCCACAACTTAGTGAGACCCTGTTTCAAATAAAGAATAAAAATAGGACTTGGGGGGTGTAGCTCAGAGGTAGAATATCCGAGTTCAATCCCCAGTACTGCAAATAAATAAATACAGATGGCTATACAGGACGCAGTGCTACCTGTCTATTCCAAAGAGGCGACAAATCACCAAAATAAATACCTTCTGTGAGCACAGGCATACATATTCTCTCTCTCTCTCTCTCTCTCTCTCTCTCTCTCTCTCTCTCTCTCTCTCTCTCTCTTCTGGGGAAAAAACTTTGTGACTTCTCTTTCCTTCCAACTGGCTCCAGGTCCTGTTGGGGGGGTCAGTTTTCTCTTGTTTTTTCCTTCCACTAGAGACTTCTCAGCACACAGCATACTCAGTCACTGCTATCCCCAAAGACCTTCTCCCAGGTATAAACTGCACCCCAGTATATTCCCAGAGGGCTGCCCCCTTTCTCACATTCACCAATGAGCAGGTGAAAGTATAGTATACATTCATTGTCTGTATTTTACCATCTGTATCTTAAAACCCTGGCGTTTGGTTTCTGCCAGCACTTTTTAGCGAACTATCTTCTCTTTCAAAGGTCAGGTTAGCTTCCAGCCTTCTAAATGCAGTGACCTTTCCTGAGTCCTTGTCCTAACCAACGTATCTCATAATATTCAATACAGTTCGCCAAGAGTTCCTTCAATTTTCTTTTTCTATTATTTAGTAGTCTGGCCTTTTTGTCGGAAAAGCATCTTTCTGAAATGACCTCTCCTTTTTTTTTTTTTTTCTTTTTTTCTGTTATTTGGGCTAGGATGACTTAATACCTTGCCTCCAAAGATAAGCATGGAACCCAGGTCTGGCCAATCAGAATACAGTATCCTTCTAGCCAGAGTGACTGGCTTCAGGGATGGGCATGCATGCAAGGCAGGGGTCTCAGGGTCTTCTCTCAGAGGCTGCAGCTAAGAGGACCAAGTACCCTCAGCCACTGAGACAGGGAAGCATGGTGCTACCATACTATCCTTACCACCGCGTGGAGAAACCCCACTTGATAAGGAAGCTCTGCAGTAGACAGCAATTCTGAATGACAGTGAAGTCCCTTGCATCAGCAAATGATACATGTGTCCCCACAATTTTCAATTCCGGTATGACAGATGACATTTTAAGGTAGGGTCTCGGAGACTATCCTGTCCTCTGATGTACACATACACCTCCTCTCAGTTGTTCAGCAGATCACTAACCTAGGTGCTGTGGCTGTGAAGGGATTTTGAAGAATCAGAGTTCCAAATCAACTGATTTTAAAGTAGAGGGATTACAATTGGTGGGCCTGATCTAATCAGGTGAGCCTTGAAAAGGAACAGGGGCTCTCCCAGGAATGAGACTCAAGGCATGGAGGGGGGCAAGCTACAGGGCAAGAAACAGAGGTGGACTCCAGAAGCTGAGAAAAACCCCCAGATCACAGCCAGCAAGAAAACAGGGCCTTGGTCCAACAGCCCCTAGATTCTAAAATCTCCAGAGAACCACGTGAGCGTGCACAGCATGTGACTCCCGACTCAAGACACCCAGAGCAGAGAACCCAAGTAGGTCCAAACTGTGAGCTAATAAACAGGTGTCATTTCAAGTCCCTCTACTGGTGGTAATTCATTATGCAGCACGAGAAAATTAATACACATGTGCTACAATAGACTACTCTTTTTCTTATCCAAACCACCTTTTACTCATCTTTTGCAACCCAAATGCACAGATGCTTTAGATCTCTCAGACAGTATCATTCTGGACCTACTTACGTCACTCTGCTTCTCATCTCTAGTTTTTTTTTTTTTTTTCCCTTTCATGTGATTCCTTCTAATCCTAAGGGACATATACACCCTGGAAACAGGTTCAACTCTCATGTCTTCCTAAAACAATTTCCTTCTTAAATCTGTATCCTGGGCCCTGGCCTCTCCCCCAGCAAGCTACAGGAACTCTGCGGTGTAAATAAATCACATGTATTTCAAAACCTCCCATCCCCCCTCCCCACCAAACCAGTTCCTCTTTCATTTCCAATCCATGCTAATGGCGCTCTTGTTCTTCTCTTTCTCCCACAGTCCATCAGCTGTCAAGATCTATCAACTCTGCACCCACTCTATTCCCATTGCCGCCATGCTAGTTCAGATTATTCCCCTCACAGCAGCTTGCAAATTGGTCTTCTTGTCTTCAACATGCCTTTGCCCCAAACCCTTCGAATCATCCCTGTTGGTTTCTGACTTCCTCAAGTTGAGATTATATAATACAACGTCTCCATGTCCTATCTTCATTGATTCCTACAGCTTCCTGGAAATCCTCCAGATTCTTTACCTGATGTTTAAGACCTTCGCACTCTGGCCCAGGCATGCTGATCCAACTTCAACTCCTACTTTCTCCTGTTGTACACTCTGAGCGTCTCACCCTTCCTCCGAGAACCTCCTTTACTACTCCTCAATGCAGACATCCCTGTCGAGGCCAGCTCCACTCCCACTTTTCCATGACCCTTTCCTTCATCCTCCTAAGCTACAACCTTCTCCATCACAGGTGCCCCTTTTGCACATGAACCCCCTCCCATAGTTCTTAGTCTTTTTCTATGAGATGCTCATCATCTTTTTGTTTGTTTTTTGAGGTCCTAGGGATTGAACCCAGAGGCGTTCTACCTCCAAGCTACACCTCCAGCTCTATTTTATTATATTTATATTGAAACAGGGTCTCTCTAAGTTCCTGAGGGCCTTGCTAAGTTACTGAGGCCGGCCTGGAAGCTGTGATCCTCCTGACTCAGCCTCCCAAGTCCTGGGATTACAGACATGTGTTACATGCGTTACTGCGTCTGACTCAAATGCTGTGTTTCTCCTCATTTTCATTTTCACCGTGCCTGGCAAAGATGTTAATCATTGTATTCTTTATCCTAAAATTGGCTTCCTCTCCCCATGCAGGCTGTAGTAAACTCCATGAAGGTGGGATCTCTGGCAGTCTTCTTTTTGTAAGCCTCCTGGCGCTTTTGCAAATGACGTCCCCTTGATCAGTTCCTGTGGACTCACTGGTTGAGACCATGGTATTTCACTTTTGCTGTGACATGCCCTCAAGTCTCCTTCCCCCGTGGTTATCAAATGTGTGAACTCCCTTTTAAGTGACTTGAAGAAAAATCATAATGTAAGCCAATAAGGAAATTGCGCAGTCAATCAGTGAAAAACTCCAGAGGAACCTCGTTTTCCAACTCAGAACTAAAGCTGACTCTGGGTGTCCTCTTTCTGAGGAACAAAAAGCAGCAGCCAGGGCTGCTGGCAATTGGGAGTTCTAGAATGCCTTCCTCTGGTGAGCACACAGCCTCGCAGGGGGTAGAGCTGGGAAGGCCAGTCACCCTGCTCACAGCAGAGCCCAAGTGGCAGTCACACTAGGCAGAAAACTGTCTGTCCTCAGGAAAGCACTGACAGTGCAGAGCTCTGAGTCTAGTCGGATCTCAAGAAGAAGTGGAGGGAGGTCAAGGGAGGGGCAAAGGCTACTGCTCCTAGAACCCTGTAGAGTCAGATTTATTCTCCAGACCCCATGCTCCCCCTTCAATCAGCGTCTGATGATCTGTGCAAACTATCCATTATAAAACTTCCTCCGAATTGGCAACTCTTGGATATCTAGGATGGGCGTGAGGCATTTTTCTACAGATATTAACTGGTTTGTGTTCAGGAAATAAAAATAAAATAAAATCAGGATCTGCCCAAAGTACACATAATCAGAGGTAAAAATGTGGAAAAGTTCCTGTGGTCAAAGCTTTTTAAAACTTTTAAAATTCACGTTGGCCGGTGCCACCATTCCCTATTAGTATGGCTCCTCACACAGACATCAGGCAGTATCCACGCCATTGCAAACTCTGCAGGTGTGTGTATTTGCATGCAGGTTACCTCACTTTATTGGTATAGCAAGAAGTTTGCTGTGAAATATAATTACACATCCAGAGAAAAGCATGTTTTTAAATCAAGAATAAAATGAGATTAGAGCACGAGTTGGACAGAAAGGTGTGGGGCACCTAACCAATACTGAATACCTAAAGCATGACACCTCTGGGGAATTGTTTTAAAGACAAGATGACTTGTGCCCCTCATCGGCAATTTATGCCTGGCTTTATTTGTTTAAGTTTCTGGTCCCACAGGGATTGCTGAAGCCCAACAGAAGGCACTCTGGCCCAGGAGACAGAGAAACCTGGATCCAGAAGCCTGGAGCCCCGCTGTGGTAACACGTCACCAGGGTTCCACTCCCCTTTCTGGCTGCCAGGAGTCACCACACACCTTCTCCCCGCAGAGGTTTCCTCATGCCTGCTTGGAAAGGGCCATGTTTGACTGGCTGTTGCAGAAGTGTCTGGTAAAAATGCAGAAGGCGGGACACAGCCCCATGCTTTGATCATTGTTAAAGCATTTCCAAGTCATAAGCAGGAAGGCTATGTGTGGAACCCAAAATTAGAAAAAAAAAATCCTATAAAAGAAATAGTGAGTTATTTTCCTCTCATTCTCTCTGTGCCTTAATGTTGGGAATTACTGTTTTCCTTGGCCAGGCTTCATAAAGTACCAAAGAGGCAGTCAAGATAAAATGGCAAAATAGAATCCACCTATGCCCTTTACCCCAGCCCTTTGAGCAGATCAAGTAACAACTCACCAGAGACGTTTTAAAACACCACTCTGGAAGTGCCCTAGCAAAGCCACAACTTCCTTTTCTTTTCATAAAATATTACTAGGCAAAACACAGGGTTACATCCAGGATCTCAAATCATGCTTCTGAAGTTATGGTATTGTCACATGACTAAAGGTCACATATTTAAAACTATCCCCAAACTAAAAAACAGTGGCAGTTTTAACCACCCAACTTTTATGAAATGTTTGGACCCATAGAACTTTCCAGGGTGTGGTGGTACATGACTGTAATCCCAGTACTTGGGAGGCTAAGACAGGGGGATCACAAGTTTGAAACCAGCCTCAGCAACTCAATAAGCTTCTCAGGAACCTAATGAGACTCTATTTCAAAAACAAAAAATTTAAAAGGCAGGGAGAGCTGGGGTTGTAGCTCAGAAGTAGAATGCTCCTGGGTTCAATCTCTAGTACCAAAACAAACAAACACCACCAACAAAACCCCAAACTGTCAACTTCCTTTGTCTTCTACGTGTTTTATTAAATTAAAAGCCAACAAATACTCCTTGCTTAAATATTACAACATTCTGATGCAATCAGAACAAAAATATTGCAAGACAAAGGCACTGTTCAAAACTTCTCTGCTCTTGGAAGAGGCTAAAGGAAATAGTTCTAGCTGAAAACTGAACTCCTCATGGTCTCTGCTGTAAACACCAAGTAACAGGAATGCTGCTTGGCATGAAACCTAGGGATTACCTGCCGAAACACCAAAGGCAAGGAGACTTTGATGTGGGTTACTTGGTGCCAGGGTGAGTACTAAGCAATGCAATTATCCTTTCTTTCTATGAATGTGGAGTTGAAGATTTGATACCATATTTGGAGCAAAGATTCATTGTGTGCAGGGCTGGGGGGGTACGGGGAGGGGCCCTGAGTATGAGCACATGCCCACGTGCCACTCTGAGCTGGTTAGCAGTCACACTGAAGAGTGAAATAACCTGTGTTCAGATGAGGAGATGTATCAACTTGTATTTGCTGGGTAAAGGACCCTGATTAGATGCAGCCACACTCTGTCTGGAGATTCCAGAAACTCAATTAAAACACCTGATGATCATGTGTCATTAAAAACCCCACGGGAGTGCTCTGCACACAGCCTTCTAGAGGGTTCCTACATCTCTTTGAAGATCTGTACTTTAAACTTCTCAGAATTGGCCACATCTGTTTGTCATCCTGCTGGAGAAAACACATTCTCAAGTAAAGGCATACCCCGTTTGTATTAGGAAAGAGAATAATGGGGGTCCTCCCTTCTTCCCTCATCCTCCAGGTTTAGGGGTTTATCCTAAATATCACGGCTCAGGGGATTCTCACACTTCCAACCTATCCAAAAAGGAGAAAATTCTCTTGCTCCTTAATTGTTTTGTCGAATAAGCTCTCAAAAGTTCTTTTTTTTTTTTTTTTTGGTTACCTTTTTCAGGCAAAAATAAGAGGCCTTTTACAAAAATTCTATTGCTAAAACAATGGAATCCTCCCGGGAATGACTTCGTTATGGAAATGAAGTGACAGCTTCTTTTATCCAGCCAGGCAGAAAGTGTGCATTTATAAAAGGCATGCGGAGCACTCAAGTGTTGTGTGTGGGAGGACAGAAAATGCTATTTTTAATTCAGATTGCAGCATCCCTCTCAGGCAGGTCTTTCAGTGTAATCATAATCATAATAAGACTGATCTAAAAAGAAAGAAGAAAGATTTCCCCGTTCCTGCTGACCCCAGCAGAAAAAAGAGAGCAAAGAAGAAGAAAAAGAGTAAGAAAACAAAGATCCACTTCCCTCTGTACCCCCTGCAGAAAAAGAGAGCAAAGAAAGAGAGATTTCCATCCCTACTGACCCCAGAAGAAAAACACACACACAGAGAGAGAGAGAGAGAGAGAGAGAGAGAGAGAGAGAGAAGAAAGAAAGAGAAGAAAGAAAGAAAGAAAGAAAGAAAGAAAGAAAGAAAGAAAGAAAGAAAGAGAAAATCAGAGGAATGATTAATACAGCTTCCTTCTGCATGGAGACCACTCCAGAGGCTGGAGGCTCCCCCCTCCCGGTGGCCAGAGCTGACTGCTTAACTCTGCTAGTAATAGCACTGTATCTTCTCACACCAGTTGAACCCGTGTGACTTGTTCACTCTGAGTTTGCAGGAGTCACCTGTGGGATGTGCAAGTTCTTCATCTGTTTCTAAGATTTAACATGCCCTGTGCTATGCATGTGTCCAGTGGGAGCAAGGGCCACCCTGGACACCTGACTTCTCATCTCAGCAACTGCCAGCCCCTGTGGCGAGCAGGAGGCATCTCAGCTTGTGTTTGGGAAAATGCAGAACTTTCCAGATCAGATGTGGAAACCAGAGTGATAATGGGACCTCTGGGAAGGAAGCAGAGACCAGCGTAGATGGCTCCCTGCAAAAGTTTCATGGTGAAGGGAATATAGGACAAAAGGGAAATGGAATTACAAAGGGTAATTGTTGGGAAAAGACCGTCTAGTTGTGGCTAAATGACCATCCTACAATCAGTGTACAGCATTAAAGGAAAAATGGAGTCTGAGTGGTATTTTTAAAATGGAGCTAAAATTAATACAATATAAAATTCATCATTGTAGCGTTTTATTTATTTTTTTTTTCAGTACTGGGGATTGAACCCAGAGGCTTTCTACCTTGAAACTACATAAAAATAAAAATAAAAAATTATTTTTTTATTTTGAAACAGGTTCTTGCTAAATTGCTGAGGGCTTCGCTAAGTAAGTTACTGAGGCTGGCTTTGAACTTGGGATCCTCCTGTCTCTGTATCCCAAGTAGTGGGATTACAAGAGTGCGCCACCGCACCTTGCTAACTATTTATAAAATGTACAATTCAGTGTCTTCTCATCCATTCACAGTGTTGTGCAACCATCACCACTATCTAATTGCCAGAGATTTTCATCATGCCCATAGAAATCCCATACCTATTAACGGTCACTCTCAGTTTCGTCTCCTCTCAGGTCCTGTAATGACTAACCTGCCTCTGTCCCTATAGATCTGCCTATTCTGGGTGTTACATATAGATGGAGTCATATACTGCCTGCCTTTTTGAAACTGGCATCTTTCTTTTGGTCTAATGTTTTTAAGGCTCATTTATATTATTGCCTGTAATGGTACTTCATTACCTTCTTGCCTAAAACTCCATGCCCCATTTTATTACCCATTTGTTAGTTGATAGAAATTTGGGTTGGTTCTATTTTTTTTTCTTTTTTTACTATTATGAAAAAAATGCTTCTATGAGCCTTCATACTAACATTTTTGTTTGGAATCTGTTTTCAGTTCTTTCGAATATAGACCTAAGAATGGAAGTATCAGATCATATGGTAATTCTATATTTAACCATTTGAGGAAGTGCCAGACTGTTGTCCACAGTGGTCATGTGATATTTCATCCTCACCATCACGCTTTGAAAACTCCAATTTCTCCACATCCTTGCCAATACTTGCTATTTTCCTTTCTTCCCTCTGTTATGGTCATTTTTATGAGTGGGACGAAGTGTCTCATTGTGGTTTTGATTTGCATTTCCCTAAACACTAGTGATGTAGAGCATCTTTTCAAGGGCTTCTTGGCCCTTTGTATATTTTCTTTGGAGAAATGTCTATTTGTCGCTTTTGCCCGGTTTTAAATTGGGTTGTTCCCATTTTGTGAACTGTCTTGACTTTCTTGATAGTGTCCTTTGATTCACAAGTTTTCTCCTTCCCTCCCTTCCTTGGCAAAGTCCAATTTACCTATTTTTTCTTTTCTTCATTTCCATATCTAAGAATCCATTGCCAAATCCAAGGACATAAAGATTTGCTTCCATGTTCTCTTCTAAGAGTTTTTTAGCTTCTTCTCTTACCTTGAGGCTATTGATCCAGTTTGATTTTTTAAATATGGTGTAAGGTGGGGGGTCTCACCTTCCGTTTACATGTGTACTATGAATCTTCCCAAGTGCCATTTGTTGAGAAGAGCTAAGAGAGATTTTGAATCTGGAGAGAGTTTATTCCTTTCTCTTGAAAAATGTCTTAATTATAAATAAATATATATGTATATGTGTATACATATATGAGTTTACAAATTAACTTTGATGAACTGGTTTTTGGTTGTAGTGCGTCTGTATTCAGCATAGAGTGACTGTTTAAAAGCATCTTAACGATGTAGCAGGTTCTCAAGATCTAGGACCCACTGGAGCCATAATCCTGGGCTTTCAGAGAAGTCAACCAACACTTGGGTGGAGCTTCTGCGAGGACTGATTTCCAAATACAAGTAGCTTGAAATTGTTGGCTTTTCTCTCTTTCCCAGCTCAGCACCCAGCCATGAATATTAGCTCTACACAGAGAACTTCATAATCTCATTCATACTAAATCATGTATGACCAACAGAAATAATATGCTTTCAGCATGGTGCCCAAGTCTCTGTTTAAGCAAAAAAAGAATGAAAGTTAGGCTACAGCGTTCCAAACTGCATCCATTTAGCTAGTGCAAGAATGGGAGAGCTTCAAATCTCCCTAAAGCATCAATTTTCATACTTGGCTGCCCATCTGATTCCCTGAGGAGCTTTAGAGAATTCTGGTGCCTCAGCTCCACCCACAGAGACCCTCACTTAATTGGTCTGGGGTGCAACCCAGGCAATGGGATTCTGGAAAGTTCCCCAATGGAGCCAAATGTGCAGCCGAGGCGAGCATGGAATTGCTGCTCTAAAATCAGTCATCAGAGGTAGCTACTTCTCCTTTCAAAAAGGGAGCCTCCTTCTAGCCACCTAACACCACCTGCAGGCAGTTAGTTAGAGATGTACATTCTTTGCTTTTAAAAAACACTCGTAATTTCAGGTTAAAACTAACAAAACTCAAATTTCCCATGTCCTTTCTCATTTAACTCACCCAACAGTCCTGTGAAAGTAGGTTTATTATTCCCATATGGCAGATGAGGTAACAAACTCTAAGAGCCTGATTAAGCAAGAGCCACAGATCACAAAACTTGAAACCGGCAGAGAGTGGGTTGGAATGAAATTCTTTCCACCCCTCTCCCCACCATCTCAAAAAGGCCAACCCTTATCAGTATGGGCAGACAGTTTGGTGCCGAGATCCAGGAGGAGAAGAGCGACTTCATACCATTCCCTCTGGCACCCATCTTGTGGAATGGGGTCAAGGCATATATGAATGCTCCTCAGTTTACAGTGGGGTTTCGACCCAGTAGCCCCATTGTAAATTGAAAATGCCATGGGTCAAAAATGCATCGAATGTTCCTGTAATGGTTTGGATTTACATTACAATGTCCCCCCAACCCTCATGGGAACAAGGTAGCAATGTTGGAAGTGGGGCTTGGTTGCTAAGGAGGGGTCCCTGGGGGTGTGGCCTTGGGGGTTTATATAAGGTCCTCTCCTCCTCTCTTCCTCTCCCTCTTTCTTTTTTTTTTTTTTTTTTTTTTTTTTTTTTTTTTTTTTTTTTTTTTTTTTTTTTTTTTTTTTTTTTTTTTTTGCGGTACTGGGGATTGAACTCAGGGGCGTTCTACCTCCGAACTATACCCCCAGCCCTATTTTTTATTCTTTATTTTTTGAAACCGAGTCTCACTAAGTTGCAGAGGGCCTCACTAGGTAGCTGAGGCTGGCCTCGAACCCGGATCCTCTGGTCTCAGCCTCCCGAATGCTGGAATTACAAGCGTGCGCCACCACGCCCGGCTTCTCTCCCTCTTTCTTTCTTCTCTCTCTCTCCTTTCCTCCCTCCCTCTCTGTCTCTCTGCTTCCTACCACCATGCTCTAAGCTCTGCAGACCAGGCCCGGCATGGACTAAACTTCTAAATCTCCAAAACTGTGGGCGAATAAATATTCCTTCCTCCAAGTTGTGTGATCAGTTGTTTTGGATTATGGCAGCAAGAATGTTAACCAAGACAGTTCCTAAAGTATGGAATGTTCTAGCTTAGCAGCATAGCACACTTTACAGCATGGGTTGTTTCTGCTCATATCAGGGCTGACCAGGAGCTACAGCTCATTGCTGATGCTCAGCATTGGGAGAGAGATGGAACTGCATACCTTGACTTCTTCAAAATTCCAAGTATGTTTTCTACTGAATGTGCATTGCTTTTGCACCATCATAAAGCTGAAAAGTGGTAAGTGGAACCATCATAAATTGGAAACCATTTGTGTAGTCATTGAAGAGAATGGTGGGCATCACACCCACTGTTTTTTTCCTTTCCCTTTGGTGTGTGTGTGTGTGTGTGTGTGTGTGTGTGTGTGTGTGTGTGTACTTCAAAATGTACCTGGGTTAGGTTCTCAGAGACAGTGAGGGAGTGGTAACTCCTTCCAGTATATGATAACTGGCAATGGGTCACTAAATATCTTTATTGTCATATAAAAATAATGAATTCTGAGGAACTATCCTTTTGTTTATTTGTGAATCACTGTAATACCCAGACATGATTACAAATTTCAATTATTAGACAATGGTATAAGACCAAAGGATAAGAGGCACAAATTCCCAATACTTAAACACCTAGGTCATGGAGCAGACAAAGTACAACCTTCACCAAATACCATCTCATCTGACAAAGCACAGGGCATGTTAACAAGTCTTTACGCCATAGTATGATAAAGTTAGAATTGACGAAACATATGGGTGATGGAAGTGGTTTTGTGTGTGTGTGTGTGTGTTGTACTGAGGATTGAACCCAGGGGGCATTCTACCTCTGAGCTACATCCCTAGCATGATTTTTAAATTTATTTTATTTTTTTATGTTGAAACAGGGTCCTGCTAAGTACCAAGGCTGGTCTCGAACCTGCAATCTTCCTGTCTCAGCCTTCCAAGTACTGGGATTATAAGTGTGCCTCACCACACCCAGCTTGGGAAAATGTCAAGTGACATTTTCCTCTTCTTTCAGATTGAACTCACACACATATGTAAGCATGCACACACATACACACTAGGCCTTAAGGGAAATATGTTTTAGCTCTGCCAATTTTTTTTTTGTAGTATTGGGGATTGAACCTGGGGGAGTTCTACTTCTTAGCTACACCTGTAGCCCTATTTTATTTTTTATTTTAAGGCAGGGTCTTGCTGATTTGCTGAGGCTGACCTCAAATATGTGATCCTCCTGTCTCAGCCTCCTGAATACAAGGATTACAGTATCACCACACCCAACAGTCCTGCCACTTTTCAGAGGTCTAAATTCTATTTTCTTAAGACAAGGAGAGAAGAACTATGATGTTATCACTCTGTCTGTGTATTATTACATAAGGAAACTGGAAGAATCTATGTGCAGTCAACTTAGGAGCTGGGATAGAGTGAGGATTTGCTACAAGTTTTCTTAGGCTGATACCAGAAGTTGGTTAGATAAGAAAAATTTTTACAAGTAGGAGTTGTACCTGCTTGTCTCCTAATTGTAGTGAATCTGTCAAGTTTTTTTTTTCTAGTGTATCAAGACTTTACTCTTCAAAATCATTCTCAATGTACTCTGAATTGCTATACTTTTAAGTTAACTGCTTCTCAAAGTACTGTTTAAAAACTGACATCTTCAACCACATTTCAGGCTCAGAATATATCTAAATTTGCAAAGTCTCATTGGTTCTTAAGAAAGTGCTACTTTAAAAAAATACGCTTGACAGCCAATCTCTTGAAAATGATTTGTGCAGAAATTGTGTTCAAATTACTTTATATCAAGACATTTAAGAGAAAATGTGGTTTTCTTTGTAATAGGCTAAAAATAACGATATCCTTTATCTTCAACTGAACATGTACATATGTTATCTAAGCTGTTGCATTTAAACAAATTGGAAAACAGTAGGATTCTGGCTACAGTTAATACAGAAACAAAACTTACCTAGAATATAATTTTGAACACTAAAAAAGTACAATTAACTGTTATTTCCCACAATGTTTCAATCTTACATATAGAAATGGAGTTGTCAATCAGATCCAAGATATCAAATTATAAAAGTTAATGTCTCAAAAATTTAATTACTGCAGCCCAATTCTACATGGTGCAAACACACACACACACACACACACACACACACACACACACACACAAAGTTACATGAGTTACATTTCTACAAATCCTTTTTGAGTTATTGGGTAATATGCTATTGAAATTGACTCTTATGCAATCATTTTAATAATAGATTTTAATGTCGCTAACTGAATGTTTATCATGTGCAAATTATCACTAGGCGAGGTTCAAAAATGGATCAAACATGCCCAACACTTTGAATGCATAATATTTACTTATTTATTTTTGTCCCGGAGGTTGAACCCAGGGACATTCTACCTCCAAACTATAGTCCCATTTCACTTGTTATTTTGAAACAGGGTCTCTCTAGGTTGCTGAGGGTCTTACCAAGTTGCTGAGGCCAGCCTCGAACCTGGGATCCTCTTATCTCAGCTCCCCAAGTACTGGAATTACAGGCTTGCACCACTATACCTGGCTAGAATATTAATTTTTTTTTAAAAAAAAACACACACCTAATTGTCAGCAATTCTAATAATTTTAGATGATTCTTCGTCACCAATGGCAATAATTTTCAAATATTTGTTTTTTAAAAACCGGAACCCTGACTTTAAAGAAAATCTTATACAGAAATCGAATACATAAAACTGAGGCTATCCATGCTGTCTAACCTGCTGCTTCCTCCACCTCCTCGTCCTCCACCATCAAGTGCTTCTGGAGGGAACCCTGTGGGGTTTGAGGTACTGAGAAATCCTTAGCCACTGCAGAGTGAGGGCTGACCTCCAATGACTGGAGGGGCCCCCATTCCTACACGTGGCAAACGGCACCCTCAATTATTTGGTCCTCTATCTCACAAGCCTACTCATGACACGTCAGCAGTGATAGAATGCCGACTGTTCACCGCACAAGCTGTGCTCCATGCTGTCAGGCCCTCGCTGTGTCCCTGCTCTCCCTCAGCAGGGTCCCTCTATGTCTCTCTTCTACTTGCCGGGCGAGGGCCAAGACACCCTCCACGGCATGGAAGAGTACTGCCTGAGTGTCACGTACGTTTGGCCCATCTCACTGGGTGGTAATTACTGTGCACGTGGCTTTCATCTAAACTAACTTGTGAGCAACACAAGAACAGAGAGTATATTGTATTTATAGTTATATCCCAGGACTCAGTACATATAATACTATCTATAGCATTTAATAAGGATTTCATAAATGTTGGTTGAATGAATGAATGAAGATCAGTGGCTAGACAATGTGATGACATATTTTGATCAAACCAGTGGGAAAGCTATATAAATATTCACTTGCACATATATTGTCATAATTACAACATAAATTTTATATTTACTTACTTACTTATTTATTTTTATTTATTTTTTTTATTGGTAGTGGGAGTTGGGCCTAGTGGTATTCTACCTCCAAGCTATGTCCCTAGACCTTTTTATTGTTTTTGTCTTGAAAAAATTTTTATTATTCTGCTGGGTTGCCGAGAGTCTCGCCAAATTTCTGAGGCTGGCCTCAAACTTGCAATCCTCCTGTCTCAGTCTCCCAAGTACTGCCCAAGTTCTGGGATTACAGGCATGCACCACCATCTACAGCAAAATTTATCATCTTAATTTGTGTGTGTGTGTGTGTGTGTGTGTGTGTGTGTGTGTGTGTTACTGGGGATTGAACCTAGAAGTGCTGTACCACCGAGTTACATTTCCAGTCCCTTTTATTTTTTATTTTGTGATAGGGTCTCGCTCAGTGGCCCAAGCTGGCCTCCAATTTGTGATCCTCCTGCCTCAGCCTCCCATGTAGCTGGATTGCAGGCTTGTGCCACCCTGTCTGGCTCACCTTAATCATTCTTAGCTGTGTAGTTCAGTGGCATTAAGTACAATCACGCTGTCACCCAGGCAGCACCACCATCCATCTCCAGAACGCTTCATTTTGCAAAACCCAAACGCTTGTGCATATGCACATTAAAGAATGGACTGAGAACGCAGTTTACTGATCTAGGGCATGGCTTAGCAGGTTCTTCACTTCCCCTTGCCCACACCTGCTGCACATCTCCTGCCTTTCTTCCACACTTAGGGTGTTCTTTAGCGAGAAATGTGGTGAATGTGGTTGAAACGTGTGGTCAGTGAAATTCCTGCCCACTAGCTCAGCTCCTAGCTAGCAGTTTGAGTTCTCAAAATGAATCTCCTGCATCATTGTCCTAAAGCCCTCAGTGATTCCCGTTCACCTGGATGGTCAGGAGTCGGCCTTCCCTCCTGGGACTGCTTGGACTTCCTAAGAAAATATGCCGTTGAAAGAGCTGAACTCATGTGTCGAAAGGCCTGTATATAAGACATATGTAGCTTATAGACCAAACCCATGTGATTTGCTATTTTAACATTTCAGAGTCTAGGACTTTATATATATGACCAGTACACAAAAGAGTAGTGCCATTTCCCTCTCTCTCAGAAAACTAATCATAAAATCTTTGATATCCTTACCCTTGGCCCCAGAGAAACCACAGAAAGCTGGTACAAAGTGCACATGTGCACAGAACAGTTTTTAACTGAACGTGTTTCATACAAGGATCACATTTTCACTCAGAAATCTGTGAAGCAAAGAAGGAAGAGGACCCAAAAGGCTGGCCAGTTCCTCTGGTGAGGGGTGGGAGGCAGGAGCTGGAAGCAGGGGGCCTACACCCCGGGCCTGGATCTAACGCAAACTGCTCCCCAAAGTTCACTCCACCACTCTCAGCCTCAGGCCCCCATGTGCCAAATTGTACAGGGTGCAGGAAAATAAAACCAGAGTTTGGGTGTTCCCGCCATCCTTCCTGCACCAACGCTCAATGGCTCTCTGATCTTGCGAGGCCTGGGAGACCTCCAGGGGGAAGAGCATTGCCGCACCTGCCATTCCACTTTGCACAGTTGGGTCAGGCTCCAGAGAGAGGAAGAGCACGCTCCTCCTGCGCTCAGCTCTCCTACTTCTGCTTTCTGAGCCTCAGTTCTAGCTCGGTTTGCTAACTGGGATCAATTACTACTGCTTTCTGCTTTGCAGCAGCTGAAGGTCAAACCCTCCGAAGAACCTGGGCCACGGAACAGGGGGCTGGACTCAGCCAGACACAGTGTAAAGTTGTGACTCTCGGCTGTGGCCAGCCAGATGCCCAAACACACATGAGGAAGCCACACTCGGTCCTTGACTGAAAGAAGAGCATGTGTCAAGGGGCCCAAATGTCAGCCTTCTGGATCGAGCAGAATACCTATCACATGTCACATTTAACCAGCCAGTGCCAACCATCAAGATTCCTTCCTTCTTTCTCTCCCTCCCTCTTTTCTTTCTATACTTGGGATTGAACCCAGTGATAAGATGACTGAGAACATTCTACCTCTGAGCTATATTTCCCAGCTTTATTTTATTTTACTTGGAAACAGGATCTCTCTAAGTTACCGCATGCTGGCCTCGAACCTGAGATCCTCCTGACTCAGCTTCCAAGTACTTGGATTACAGGTATGTGCCATCACACCCAGTCTACCAGGCTTTCTTTTACCAAGAAGTAAGTACATAACCTGATAAGGCCCCTATTGGGTGTGCATACAGTTTTTGTATCAGTACTATGTTTGTGTATTGCATCTTTAGGTCAGATGGACATCCCAAACCTTAAAGAGTTAATAAGAGAAACTCTTTATTTGGCTTTATTTGGGAGGCTGCATGCACTGGCAGCCTATTGAAATAGCAAGTTAAATACAGGGATGAGGTTTCTCCCTTTCAATAAAAAGAGGAGAGGGTTAAATATGAACACAAGTCAGATTTGCAGGAAGAGCCCATTTTGACCTTACAAAACTGCAACTGACTATTTACAGGATCCTTCAATTTCCTGAATTATGTCACTAGAACTGACCTGTGGACACTGTAAGCAGGCTTCCATTCCAAAAGCATGCTGGGGAGAAGCAAATCGAAAGAAAGCACTTAGGGTCTCAGTGATACGATGACTGAGAACATAAACTCTGATGCTTCTAACTTTTAAACCGGTAATTTTCTTGCTGCTTCACAAGCCAGATGAAATGAGTTATAAAAACCTCTGCCCTCTCCTAAAAGCCTCCACATACCCGAGGAATGGTGAGCCATGTTCTAATGCACAACACACGGTCCCATTTCTTCCCATAAGAAGCATCTTTTGTTTGTAATGTTCCCTTTACCTGCAGGACCAGGCCTGCTCCCATTGGACAGGCCCAGCATCATGGCTCTGGCAGGGAACGCACAATATCTTGGCACCAGGATTTACTATACACAGAGTTGCATGGGAATGGAAGATCACCGGGAAGCCTTGGAAAATGAGAAATATCTGCGTCATAGCGCGGAAGTGTGGCCTGGTAGCTGGTGCTTTGTTTCCATGTGCTCAAATGCTGTAACCCATCATTTGGGTGATGGAGAGCAGGAGGCACCAGTTCAAGTTCATCGTCTGAAATGGCCCTCTGGGGGTTCTAATGATTGTTCTCTAGTAGGACTTTATTAAATACTTTTGTATAAGCAAAGCTTATGTCCCCTCTGGCTGCCCTATTTAAAATCTCCAAAAAATAAGAATCCTTGTAGAGATAAGGCCACCAAGCGAAAAGGGTTTATTGCTTTAATTCTTCTCCTCACTCTATATTTGATGGTAGCTGCGACATTTAAATTCTCGGGGAAACAGAGAATTCATTTACATGATGAGTTAAAAAAATATTAATGTCTCGCTCTGAAGTGTTAGGAGAATTGATGAATAAATGTTGGTAAATCACTTTGCAATTCCCAGGTCAAAGACATGAAATGAACATTATCATTATTTGTTGTAGCAGAGTCTCAATAAAGAACTGTGGCCTAGTGGGTCTAATTAGGACTCAAAAGCTCCTAACTTTATGGTTAGAGGAAAGTTTTGTTTTTTGCTTTTGTTTTGCTTTTCAGTATTCTTTTTACCTAATTCTTTTCTATGCTAAGTAAATAAAAGGCATGCCCATGATGATGGATAATATCATTCTACACAATGTAGTAAGTGGATACTGGTGGAAATAAACTAAAAGATGGATGGATGGATGGATGGATGCATGCATGGGTGAATGAATGGATGGATGGAAAGACAAACATCCAGCCAGAAACCAAATACATACACTCCTCCTGTTGTGTATCAGGACTGCTTTTGCAGTACCCAGTTCTTCTTACCCAAATTATCACTGCAGAAACAGATCATCATGCTTCGAGTCCTACAATATAATGGACTTCAATTACTGAATCAATCTATGAGATTTCTGGTTAGGTACTTTCCATGTTAGATTTGTCTAAACTTTTGAAGTAATGGTTTAGAATCTGTTGCTATTCTGACCCTTGTTGCCCAAATCTGATAAAAAATATCTTCTATTGTCCAGTATTTAGAAATTCTCTGCACTACAGAAGGTGCTTAAAATTAATAAATAACTGGATGAGTGGATAGAGAAGAGGCTTCACTCAATTATAACATTCAGGATCAGAAGGAATCTTGAAAGATTCCTCCTGCTTAGGAAAGACTAAGCTTCAAACACGTCAGGTAAGTATTTTTCTTAACATTTATGAGCAATGGGCACAATCTTTGTTAAAACAGTGTCTGGGAACTTTCACTGAGTAGAAGTTCCTTCTTAAACTTAAGTTTCCTAAGCCAAGTCTATCACTTTCCAATGTATGCCTGAAACAAAGGAAGATAATATACCATATTTTTCCAAATACAAACATCAGAAACATACAAAACATCCTTTATTGTTAAGCCCTTATAGAGTTTATCATAGTATTGGTTGTTCTCTTAAGTATCTTATTATAATCAACAAAGTACTCTTATGGAAGGTATATTATTTTAAAACAACCTTGATCAATGATACTTTTATATGCTTATAAAAGTCATCTTAATAGCCGGGCATGGTGGTGCATGCTTGTAATCCCAGCATTTGGGAGGCTGAGACCGGAGGATCCGGGTTCGCGGCCAGCCTCAGCTACTTAGTGAGGCACTCTGCAACTTAGTGAGACCCTGTTTCAAAAAAAAAAAAAGAATAAAAAATGGGGCTGGAGGTGTAGCTCGGAGTTAGAATGCCCCTGAGTTCAACCCCCAGTACTGCATAAAAAAAAAAGTCATCTAATGGTATCTGTGTGTGTGCATTTGTGTGTGTGTGTGTGTGTGTGTGTGTGTGTGCGTGCGTGTGTGTGTGTGTGTGTGTGTGTGTATTATGGTACTGGGAATTGAACCCAGGAACATTCTGTCTCTCTCTAAGCTATACTTATACCTTTTTTGTTTTTTATTTTGAAACAGGGTCTCATTAAGTTACCACATACTGAACTCAAACCTGTGATCCTCCTGTCTCAGCCTCTCAAGTACTGAGATTACTGGTATGCACCACTGCACCTAGCTAATGGTATTTTTTTTTAAGAAGAAAACAGATTTACCTAGTAATTGTTCTTGAGAATATGACTTTTACAGTTGTGTGCCTTGGGTATCACAATAAATTTAAAAAAGTATCTTAAAGATTATTCTCGAAAGTAATACAGTCAGTGGTTAAGTTGTTTGGTGCATTAAAATACACTGGAAGGATGGAAGGATAACTCTTTTAATAACATTGTTTAGGATATTGTTACAGTAATAGTCCCTCCTATAATATATCTTTCTGTATCTGGGCTTGGCTATGACTTATTTTTGCCCAGGAGGTATTAATAAATGTTTCTGGTAAGTATAGGAATGGATACTTGTGACTTGGGACGAAAGTTCTATTAATAGTATAAAAAATGGATTCAAAACACATCACATCTCAAATGACTTAGATGGACCTCAGGATGATATGCTCTGGAAAATGATTTAGATGATCCCCAAGTAGTTCCAAAGACGAGGAAGACAAAGGTTGTTAATAAAATTGCTCCATATAACAAAAAAGTGGAAAAAAGGAATATTCCTAAATCAGTTTACATATGGTTTCAAACATGTATGTTCAAACATTCTACCTCATATCCGGTAGAATGACTACTATTATAAAAACAGAAAATAAGTGTTGGTGAAGATGTGGAGAAACAGAAATCCTTGTACACTCAGTAGAAATGTAAAATGGTGCAGCCACTGTACAAAAACAATATGATAGATTCTCAAAACACTTTACATAGAATTAACACATGACCCCCAGATTCCACTTCTCTATATATACCCCAAAGAACTGAATGCAGGATCTTAAAGAAATATTTGCATACTATATTCATAAGAGCATTATCTATAACTAGCAAAGGTGGAAGAAACCCAGTACCCATGGACAGATGAATGGATAAACAACATGTAATATATACATAGGGTAGAATATTAGTCACCCTTGAAAAGGAAGATAATTTTGACACATGCTACAACATGGGTGAAACTTAAAGACATTATGCTAAGCAAAATGTCAAAAAACATGAATACCATATGATTCCACTTGTATGAAGTGCTCAGAATTAGTCAAATTTATAGACACATAGACACAGAATGTAGAATGGTGGTTGCCAGGGCTGGGGGAAGACAGAATGGTCAGTTATTGTTTAATGGCTGCAGAGCTTCAGTTTTGCAAGATGAAAACAGCTGAGATTCAACAATGTGAATGTACCAAACACTACTAAATGATAAAACCTAAAAATGGTTAAAATGGCAAACTTTACACGTACACTTTAACACCATTTAAAGACATTCTTGTGCACCTCTTAAGCTGAACGTGGCCAGAACCCAGCGGCAGCCACCCTCCCTGCTCTGCGTATGGCACATTTATCTGCTGGACTGCACAAGCCAGAGACTTGAGGATCGTCCTGGTCATTACTTCCCTCTTCTTCACTCACATCAAAAGCCTTCCAGTTTTGTGGAGCCGACATTAAGAATGAACTTTGTATCTGGAACCAGCAACCGTCTCTCTGACACTGGTGCCACCTATTCAAGTCCAAACCACTGATCAACCACGTGCTTCCCTCTTGGCCTCTCTTGACTTTCTTGCCATCCTCCAATCCACCCTGCATGTTTAGACCCTGGTGTGACTCTCCAGGCACTTAGGAAAACAAACAAACAAACAACAACAACAAAAAAGGAATCTGCTCATCAAGTCCGAGGCTCCTCACTCCCTGCTGACTGTCTGACTTCTCTTCTGCTCCTCTGTGCGCTCCAACCTCCCAGATTCAGGTGTTTTGAACGTGCCAAGCACCTCTGCCCACCGCCTTGGCATTCACTGTTTCCATGCCCTCCGCTGTGCCATGCTCCCCCCGCCCTGCCCCCTGCAGGATCGCTTCTCACTTGCAGGTCAATGGCACCTGCAAAGAGGCGTTCCCCGCCACCCACCCCGTCCCCGTCCCTCCTGCTGTCCTTTCTCATCTTCTCCTCCCTTCGTTTCTCACTACCTTTGTCTGCTGACATGCCTATTTTCTGTCTCCTCCACTAGATTTTATAAGCTCTGTGAGCATGTTTGGCACAAGTAAATAAAAAAATCAAAATGTCAGATAGCCAAAAGTATTATGAAAATAGTAGAGCAGGGCAGGGCGGCTGGGATGCTATTTTAGGTTGAAAGGGCATCCTTGACCAGCCTGTCTAAAGTAGGAAACTGACCTGGATGGATAAGCAAAATGTCACCCCTGTCCTGTTCAAAATATCCAGTGGCTCATTCGCACTTTCCTGTGTGCATGGTATCCGTGCAGGCATGCTGCTAGCCACCGGGACGGTAGCCCCGATGTCCCCCAGTGCCTCCTGGACCTCTCCCCACATCACTTTAGTCACTACTTTCCCCACTGCTGATCTTCAGCATGCTCTCCACTCTGACTTCCTCTCTTGGAATACAATGTCACTCCCCACTCCAGTCTGTCCCGTATACGCATGCCAGATTAATCTTCCTAAACTGTAGTTTCGATTGATCCATTTTCCTCTTTCAAAAACTCTTGTTCTTGGTGCCTTGTGGCTTCCTGAATGAAGTTCAGACTTCCCATCCCAGACTATCTGAGTCCACAATCTGCTTTCTACTTAACCTTTTCAACGGCTCTTCCTCTTCTTTCCCCATCTCTGGTCAAGGGGCTGCTCCCTGCTCCCTGCACACACTCTTCACTTTCTAGGATGTATCTTGTGTCATTTGTCTCATTGGATCTCACCACACCCCATCCCCATCCCCAACAGATGCAAACTAAAGTCCTATTCCCAAACCGCCTTCTCTGTCGAAATATTTCTCATTTTCCCAATCAGAAGTGACCACTTCTATCTTTAAGCTTTAAAGAGTGTTTGCTATTACTACACATCTTATCACCTTCTATCTTCAGCCAGTTATTTGTAGACGTGTTCAGGTCCCTTTTTAGATCATCTGACCCTAGAGGACATAGAATGTGGCTTCTGTCTTTTGTATCACCTGGTACCTAGTCTCTCAAAGTGTGTTCCTTGGACCAGTAGCACAGCTGTAGGATCAGAACCCGCATTTTAAAAAGATCCCCAGGGAATTCCTGTGCACTTGACCACACTCCTAGTAGCCATTCATTTACTACTTAACTGGTTGGACTGACTGGGAAATCAGAGTATTGAAACCAAAACATTATTTATATGATTCATCCACGGATCATGGTGAGCAAATAATGCTTTAACCATATGAAACCATGGTTAAGTCGTATAAACACCAGAAGGTTAACTTTATCAACCTTCTGTATGAGGAAAACAAATGCTACCTCAGCCAACCAAGTTTGTGAGAAGATGTTTATCTTTTTCTAAAGATGGTCTATTTATGGGAGAAATCAGCAGCGATCTGCTGGTCACTGCCAATAGTACAATTCTCCCATTGCAATTAATCAGTTGGCTGTGCAAATATTTATTTACATACTAGTTTTTTTTTTTTTTTTTAAGTTTTCTGTTGGGGCTGGAGGCATAGTCAGTGGTAAAGCACTAGCATGGAGGAGGCCCTGCATTCTATCCCCAGCACCGCAAAACAACACAAGAAGTTTTCTGTCACCTCCAGTAAACTTATATTACATATGTGCTGGAGATGAAAGGTTCATTCTCATCTGATGTGCTTATAGTATTATTCTTCATATTTACTTTTTTCCTGAGGATCCAGGCGTCAGTTGGCAGGAGAACACAGAGGGCCTCCCTCCACTCTCCCTATGGTGGGAACATCAATCCCCTAGAAGCCAGCTCCTCAGTGGTGCTTGCCTCCATGGCTGATGTGAGAGGTTGGATCACCCCAGCACCATTTGCTTGCGTGTCATAATAAATCTTAGTAAGGAAATATGGGCTCGATATAACGCTCAACTACTGTAAAGTAAGAAGTAGATGCTTACTTAAATTAGGGACAGGAAGTGGAAGTCAGGGACATTCCTTTCCAGAGGATGCTCTGCTCGCCACTAGAGGGCACTCACTGTGACCAAAACAATCCCGACCTCCATAATTCAAACAGAAGACAAGGTGCATGTGAACCAGGAGAACAATCCTCTCCATCTTCCACTCTCTTCACAGAGATGTCAAAGGTATGAAATTCTATCGAAACTCCGTTATGTTCTAGCACAGTAGACATTTCAGGGAATGAACTTCATCTGCGGTGTACGGAGGACCAGGGGTAGAGCACAGCATTTCCTTCAGGGTGCTTGATTTCTGCTATGCAAGTGTCTAGAACTTTCCACCATCCTTCCTCGCCCACAACCAACCTCGCAACAACAAAAGCCGGAGACGTCTGAAACCTTCTCCAGCTGGCGTGCTAATGTCCTCCCAGAAATTTAAATTGATGTCTGCACCAAAAGGACATTTCCTTCAGGGATCAGGAGAAGTAGGAGCCAGGCTGGGGAGGACTGAGGAAAACAGCGTCCCAGTTCTGAGGAGGATCAGTGGGAAGCGGCTGATGGTTGGTCCCAGGCCACCTCACCCCCTTTGTGGTTGCCTTGGCAACCAGGTGACTTGCCAGGTACTTGGCCTCCTTCTGCAATGGAACCCATAATGGCGGAGGCCCTGCTTCACCCCCACCTCCTCCTCACCAGGTCCCCTAATCTTCATACACTTTCCTGGGTTTAACTATCAGGCAAGATGCCCTGAGGAGCCCTGAGGAACCAGGTGTCAGTTGGCAGGAGAACACAGAGGGCCTCCCCTCCGCTCAGCCTCCCTATAATGGGGACATCATTCCCCTGGAGGCTGGCTCCTCAGGAGTGCTGCCTCCATGGCCAACGTGAGAGGCTGGACCACTTAGTCTTCATGCCCAGCGCTCCATCCTCAGAAAGCACCATTTGTGTATCTGAAACTAACTCTGATGCACTTTTCTCTCATGTCCTGGAGCTCTGGGGTTTATTGTGATTGCAGAACCAGGAAACAGGTGAATATGAAAAGAGGTGCACCTAAGATCACCTTGAAGAAAAGTGGTGCATTTCAGATCAAAAGCAAAGCTGTCAAAGTGTTTACTGTTCTTTCCCAATTAGGAACCTCTACTCCAAGGACAGTGTCAATGCACACATTTCTCAAATACTAAATGAAAAAGAAAATGAACAAACAAAAACCCTGGCAATTTCCAAATTCTACTCATTTAAAAGGCATTCTTTTTTAAGATACAATTTTATATTTGCGGTACTGGGGATTGAACCCAGGGACATTCTACCTCTGAGATACACCCTCAGTCCTATTTTCTATTTTGAAACAGGGTCTTACTAAGTAGCTGAGGCTGGCTGCGAACCCAGATCCTCCAATCTCAGCCTCCCAAGTACTGGGATTACGAGCATGCGCCACCACGCCAGGCAAGATATAATTTTAGAATGCACGCCTTTTCTCTTTCCAATATGTCAAGAAGCAAAGACAAATACAATGGGCTGAGCAAAGTCTATAGCCGGTCCCAAAAAGCTCTTCACACAGGTTTTCAGACACCAACAGCAATGGACAGTCTGCTGTCTCAAAAAGCTCTTCACACAGGTTTTCAGACACCAGCAGCAATGGACAGTCATTCCTTCTCTCCTGCAAGTCAGAGTGAGAGCCAGAGCTGGGAGCAGTGGCACCAGTAGAGTAGACTGCACAAGAAAGAAAGAATGGCGGAAGACCCCTGTCTGTTACCTCTCGCTGCTTCCTCCCCTCTGTCCAGAAATAAACAAGCGGCACTTTCTAGAAACCTGTGAGTGACTGAGATCATGGGTCCTTCTGGAACCCAGGCTTCTTTTGACCAAATATTACACAGCAAAATGTGGTTGAGAGTCCCCGGGACTCACCAGGGAGAAAAAGGCTTTGCATGTAAAATAACTGCCTGTGTTCTGGTCTTTTAGCCCAAGCACATCTCCAAAGTTTAACCAATGGCTAGGGGAACACTTGGGACTCAGAATCCTCTCCATGCCAGCAGAACTAATCTCACCTGTGAATCTTTCAGTTCCTGAGTTGCGGAGCCATATTCAATACCCAGACACATGTTTACTGTCATTAAATAGCAAACGTCCTTAAAACAAAATCTGACAGGACAGAGATTACTGTTCACTCTAATGGAAAATGATCAAAAGCCCTGAGATTCTTTGGTTAGCTTACTCTGACGCCTGTTCTGGCTTTAGTTTCTATGCAAAGTACATCACATGATATTGATAGAACTGCAGATTCGAAAGGCTTCACATCTCCACTACTAGGGAGAAACTACACTTGAAATTATAGAAAAGGGAGAACAGAACATTAAAGTCAATTTCCACCTTTTCCCTGCCTCACAATACATAGGTGAGCCCGTCTGTTTAAATATACGCCTCCTCTGGAAAAGATAGAAGCCCCCCACCATCTTGTCATTTCAAAGGAATCTCATGCACAAACCAACCTAAATGACTGTGGTGTGTTTTGTTTTGTTTTGGGTACCGGGGATAGAACCCCAGTTGTTCTATGATACTGAGCTACACCCCCAGCCCTTTTTTATTTTGAAATAGGGTCTTTCTAAGTTGTCAAGGTTGGCTTTGAACCTGGGATCCTCCTGTCTCGGGCTCCCAAATATTGGGATTACAGGATATGCCATCATGCCTGACTGATCATGGTGGTTTTTAGGGTACAGGAGAGGGGCTGGGATGATAAATGGTGCCGTGTGCCTTCTGCTCCATGAAGTGCTTGCCTTGCTGGTGTGAAGAAGTCACAAAGCCTTCCTAGAGAGCAGCGGCTCAGATGTCAAGGAGGATAATCATGAAGGTCTAGCCAAGGACACTGTAAGGCAAGAGATATGACTTCCTGGCCCTATGGCCATACTACTTGCACCTCTGTCCAGAGGTGCCAGCTTCACAGACCCACACAGAGAGCAGAGAAGAAAGGCAGCATGCCAGAAGTCCTCATCTCAGATGCTGTAGCTTCTCTCCAGCTCTCTCCTACACACAAGGCAAGTAGACTTGAGGTGGATGCAGCCCCGAATCCCTGGAAACCCAGCACTCACTGCGATTCCTTCCAGCTAAAGAGTCGTCTTCCGTGAGAGCGACATACAACATTAGCGTCTCTCATTAGACTGTCTTCTGCCACTAGAGACAGGCATCTGTGAAAAGTGACGTGACCAGCCAGCCCCAGAAAGTCAAGCGGGAATGCCATACATCCCTCCTCTCTCCCATCAAAAGGCATTCTTTCTCCTTTCTCTCAAATCAAAACTGGCTCCCTCTTGTCAAACCAAAAAGTCTGTGTGGGGTGTGTAAAGACCTGTCAGCTTGCAAGAATTTTACCAGTCAGGGAGACACAGAGCCAGAGGGAGGTGGCGCTGATGGCGGGTCCCGCTGGGGAAGAAGTGGGGACGCAAGTCCTCTCCGCAGCCAGACTCAACACCTACACTTTTCCATTTCACTTTCTCACCCACACGTAAACCACTGTATCTCCACTAGAGGGCCCGGCTGGAGATGAAATTCCAGACTGACAGTTTTGTTGCTGATTTAAGATTTGATCCTATGCCTCCTCGCTGAGGGAAGTTTTGAAGGAAGGGCTAAATGAAGAGGTTGGCTGAAGGCAACACTGTTACTTAGGGGGGAGGGGTTCCTCCGTCCTAGGATGTCCCCCGATTCTGCCAGAGAAATACTGACTCAGTCCAAGGATGTTCCCTGATTCTGCCAGAAAAATATTGGCTCAGAATGACACTTCTTATCTCAAAAAACAAAAACAGAAACAAATAAATAAACAAACAAACAAAAAACCCAACAACATAGGACCTCTTCCACATGCAGGCTCAACAATTCAGTTATCTCCCACTCCATCCCTCCCCTGGTTTTGTACATCCAAACAGTCAACCCGTTTTGGTCAGCTCCTGCTTTGAGGTGTCTTGCACATCTGTCCCTCCAGGCTGTTCCCACAGACGTTTTTAATGCCTTATCTCCTTGCGGGTATGGTAGCTCTCACCAGGGCCCTGGTCTTTGGTTTCTCCACCAGTTCATGGGTCACAAACACAGTTGGAAAGCTAATCTCACCCAAACAAGGTGACCATCGCAGACCTGCTGGAAAACCACCAACTTCAGGTTCGGGATAGTCATTCTGGCCTCACCCCTCCCACTTCTAAAAGCAATGAACATCTCGGCTTGCCCTGGCACCATCCCCTACTGTGAAGACACTGAAAAAACCAAACTCTGCTCCTCCTGCACTCGCACCCTAATCCCCCTCCCTTCCTTCCTCTCTGCCCTGGGGATTGAACCCAGAGACATTCTACCTCTGAGCTATACCCCCAGCTATTTTAATTCTTTGATTTTGAATCAGGGTCTCACTAAGTTTCTGAGGCTAGCCTGGAACACGCAATCTCTCCTCCTATCTCAGCCTGGCAAGTAATGGGATTTGAGGTGTGGGCCACCATGTCCAGCTCAGTTTCTTTATTTTTAAACGAAAATAATGATTTCTGTCTCATTCAGAAAGAGCAAGGTTAGAAAGACAGGCTGGCCCCAGATACCAGGAGGCCTATGAAGCAGAGCCGGAGCCTGCCCAGACGGTGACAGACCAAGACAGGGCTGTAGTCTGGAAGGCCAGGCTTAACCAGAGCTCAGTGTCCAACGAGCTTCGATTGCATTTGCTCATGTCTGTATTATTTCCCATTCCTATGGCTAATTAATGTGGGTATGTTGGTATTATTATTAATACTCTTTTAATTTTAGTAAATGTCTTTGAGCCAGACCTCATTTTCCGAGGCGGAGGCCTTGTTCCAGGGCTGTTCCAGGGCTGCCACGTGGGTGGCTGCCACCGGTCTATCAGAAGCTCATCCTTTCACTTTACACACATTCCCTGAGCACCTACTGTGTGCTGAGTGACAGGCCTGGGATGCAGTGATCTGTATAACAGATGAAGTGCAATGCTTAGGACATAGCAGGCGACAAGGGTCCCTTCCTGGCCAAAGCTCTGCAGCAATTAGTTCCTGGTATAATTCTCCAGTTTTCATCTCTTCCTCTGTGATCATAAGGAGGCCTCTAGACAGCTGGATCAAAAGATGAAAGCCACCTGCATCATGCAGTTATGCACAGAGGACAAAAGTCCTGGAGAGACAGCACATTCATAGCACACATTATATGAGAGAGAAATAAATTTGTATTTGGTTCAGTCCCATGAGAGCTTAGGGGTGATTATTTCTGCCACAGAAAGACTTATCCTACCTGACTAATACAATAGCTTTCATTTTCTCTATTTGACAATGAATCGGTGTATAATAATGCTTTATGAGAGCGCTTATATTTACTTCCTGTTATTTCTTTTAATTTCTTAATGTCACCTGTAATCGTGCCTTGCCTCTTTAACTAGGCTGGAGTCTCTTGAAGACAGTAACCTTGGCTTTGACTTTCAGGGTCCTCCTCAACCCTCCAGCTGACTTCCTCCCAATGTCTCCTCAAATTTAGGAGTGGGCCTTGCATGAAACAGCAATCTAACTCATAACTGATGGTTTGATATTTCCCCCCTAGGAAATAATTTCCAAGATATAGTGACAATTACATATTTCCATGAGCCAAAACCACTACATAGACATGTGTTACCAGGAATTAAATGCAAATTGCTACAGTACTTCACCCATGACCTCAGAATTCTGTGTCAACCAGGGCTAAGAGTAGTCTGGCTTGGTGATCTTTCTTACTTATTTGTGTTGATCCCAGTGTCTTTGGGCCTATTTAATGACTTAGATCTGGACTTCCAGGAATTTCATTCATTCAATATAATAAGTCTCTAAGAAGCAGCAGAAAATAAAAGGACTAGCCCGGAGACCATGGGCCACTTAATTTCTTTTCTTTTTTCCTGTGGTACTGGGGATTGAACCTGGAGGTCTTCTACCTCCAAACTACACCTCAAGCCCTTTTATTTATTTATTTATTTATTTATTTATTTATTTATTTATTTAGATTTGAAACAGGGTCTTGCTAGGTTGCTGAGAGTCTCCCTAACTTGTTAAGGCTAGTCTTGAACCTACAATCCTCCAGTCTCCCAACTACTGGGATTATAGCTGTGTGCTGCCATGCCTAGCCACTTAATTTTTTTTTTTTTTTATGGTACTGGGGATTGAATCCCGGGGCATTCTACCTCTGAGCTACTCCCCCAGCCCTATTTTTATTCTTTATTTTTGAAACAGGGTCTCACTAAGTTGCGGAGAGCTTCACTAAGTAGCTGAGGCTGGCCTCAAACCCAGATCCTCCGGTCTCAGCCTCCCAAGTACTAGGATTACAGCATGTGCCACCAACGCCTGGCTCTACTTAATTTCTTTACGTCCCCAGTTTCCTTGTCTACACAATGAGAGTTGAAAATAAATGTATCTTGCACAGTTGTGAGACTCACACAAGTTAAAATATGCAAAAAAAATTTTAGAAAGTTATTTAAAATACTAAGATACAGCAGGACCTGACATAGTATAAGTGATTAGAATGCTGTATTATTTATTGAGCACCTACCCCATAGCAGCTATTCAAAAAATAAGGATGAAGAACAGGTTGCTGGATTCCCAAGGAGTTCCCAGTTTAGTAAGGGTGATATGTGTGTAAACAAATAGTGAGCTGAACTATTACAGAGCCAGAGAGAGAGAATATACAACTGCATATCCATGCAGAGCACACCCACACATGCACACCACCAGAGCACAGTCGTGTACACGTGCAACTCCTGGCCACTGGCTTGCAACAGACCAGCAAGGTGCTCCTTGCACTTGGGAGCAGGGAAGCCACAAAGGCTCCCTGTCGACTGTGAGGGCTGAACCGGGTCTTGCAACACGAATAGGTACTTGCCAGGCAAGTCTGGGCACCAGAGATGTCCAGGCAATTAAGGAATGTCCTCATAGGCATCAAACAACACTGATCCATGTATTCATTCAACAAATATGCATCAAATGTCTCCTGGCACCATTCTAAATTACTGGGATGCAGCAGAGAATGAGACCGGGTTCCGCTTTCACCGAGCTAACAGCGTAACAGAGGAGCTGAACATCTGGCTAGGAAACACACAGACCAAAGAACTAGAGGAAGGAATAGTGGGCAAGATGGTGGGAGAGAGCTGGGTGTGTTCACCTGACTGAGGTGCAGAAGGCAGAAATACGGCCATAGTAGGACAGAAACGCCACTCCCCGCCCGATTACCAAAGGGAAAGGATGTCCTAAACCCTCGTGGCCTCGGCTCGGCCCTTTTCTTCCCCAGAGTGGGAGTGAGTTTCCTGACCAATGGCTAAAACCAGCATGGCCAGAGGCTCCCACTGGGAACCATTAACCCCGCTGGGAAGAGCAAATCTATCAACACTCTGGCCTCTTTCTCTCCCTTCTTCACGGGCTCAGAGTTTCCCTAGTTAAGGGAACTAAACTGGGGACGTGGGGACCAGGGAGGCAGTGAGCCCCTTTGGCTCTGAACCGAACTACAACTTTTTAGGTAACTGTTACCAGTTACGTAGGTACTGCATCTTGGCTTTTACCTGCTTGTGACTTTTGTCTTATTTCTCAGATGGCTCAGAACTTGGGAAGGAAAGAGAAGTCTTTTAAGATAAAAGGTTTTTTTGTAAAATCTTTCCTCCCTCAATAGACCTCAAAACTAAATTAGGAACCACTATCCCAATCTATCAAACCTACCTTAATGAAAACTGCCTCAAATCTCTTACTTAATAGCTCCAAAGGCACTGCTAGACTGAGAAGTCTGGTTCCGAAGATAAAATGCAATGACAGTGAATTTTGGGGTGGGGCAGGAAAAAGGGTTATCTCAGAGCCAGCATAAAACCTAAGGTACAGGGTTCACAGTCAGCAGCCACAGAGAAGATGAAGAATTGTGAAGATTTTAGCTATTCTTACCTTGTGACTTTATAGCTACACTATAAAAGTAATGCTAGAAAAAATTTATCTTTTCTTTGAAAAATATAAAGATATTTTAAAATATATTTACACACTTGCATCACAACTTCCTTGGGAGGTAGAATGAGAACGTCACATTATCGTGAACAAATATTATGGGATGGTTACTGTGCACACGGCTCAGTTCTGAGCATTAGAGAAATTTAAAGAGAAAGAAGAAAGAGAAGATACGTGGTTCCCAATGTCAAGGGGCTTCTCCTCTACGTAGAAAGACTGTTCAGGGCCCAGGGCAATAGATACCAAAAGCAGAAATCCAGCACAAGTGTCAAATGGATGGTAACGATATTTTTCTAAATGCTTCTGGAGTTCAGACGGAGAAAAGCATCAACTTAAACAAGACCCTTATGATGGTTTCAGGAAGGATTTGATAGATGAAAGACATCAGAGACATGTTAAAGCTCCAAATGCCCAGCAGTAGTGAGATGTTAGAAACCATACCTCTGGTAGAAGCTTCAGGAAGAAAAGAAATGGCACTGAATTTTTTTGTGTGTGTGCAGCCCTACTGTGCCTGCCATTCCAGCCCACGTCGGTAGGAAGACCCCTTAGCCTGCAGCACATGAACGGAGCCCTCTGCCTTCATGGATCACACACTGCCCCGTTACTGCCCACCTTCCGGCCAGGAGAGGCTGACCGCAAAGTACAGGAAATGCTCTCCCATCATGCCATTGTGACAGAGCCACCTTGCTGCAGGGACATAGAAAAGCACAACCTCTCCACCTACTCTGGATTGCTATGGCGGCAGGTATTCGCTCTGCTGGCACATCTGGAACCTGCAGGATGCTACTGGGGGCATCGCCTTCGCCCTCATCAAGTTCTCTGAGCTGGAGGGGGACAGAGGCAAGTGCTAATAGCAGGGACAGGTAGCAAGGATGACAAAGTGCACATTCCCTGCATTGTCCCAGGCCCCGGGAGGAAAAAGGCCGGGGGAGGATAAGTTGGAAATGAAAGGGCTGTGATACCAGCACTGTGCCCGTCCTGCTCGGGATACACTGGCTGCCACTGCCATTCTATTTTTTTCTGGTTGCACAGACATGTTGCTATGGAACCAATACATGCCACGGCCACTTGGCCTCTACCAAATCACAGTGCTGGCAAGAGCATGTCGCTAGCACTCCCTTAAAGGGACACGGGTGGTGAGCGCTGTGTGAGCTTAGGAACAAGAGCAGCGTTGCTCCCAGGTTCCGGCCCCATCCCACTTAGGGGCTTATGTTTGCAAACATAAGGAACTGTTTCTTGCCTCAGATCCCTCCCTGCTGTTCATGTTTTACCCAAAGCCTACTATAACACAGGCACAGAGTTTGGCATTTGTCCCCTTTCCTATGGTCCTGAACTGTCCCTTATTTTTAGTCTTAATAATTTCCTGATTCTGTAAAGATGCTTAGATTCCCCCAGACAGTAGCAGATCTCTGTGTCCCACTTATATCTAGGGGCACATCTTTCGGGCTTTTCTTTGATAAGAAGGGGAAATGGAAACCCCTGAGATCACACTTCTAACGAATACACGTATGTTCATGTGGCTCCAGCACCTGGGGACAGGAAATATTATTATATTAGGGTGGTAAGCAAGTGATTCCTCAGTGAATCACCATGTTCTAAATTCCATTCGGAACATTGGTGGAAACCAGATTATCTCCTTAAGTGAACAAGGAGATCTATCAAGTTCCATAATGATGACTCCACTAAGCGCAGAAGGGTTACCCCCACCCCCATTTGTTAAGAAAAAGTGATGAAGTTCACAGTGTGGTAAAATAATGGACTCGGGCTCCTAATGCTACATTTAGACCAATGCTCAGGTGAGATGAAATGTTTTGCAAATAGGTATACATCGCCCACCGCCCTTACTGAATGATTCAGAACTGGTTCTAGCACAAGACTCCTGGAAAGAACCACAGGCAAGTCCTCCCTGCCCAAATCCCAAACAGAGAATCACATTCTGACACGTGTCTCCACTTGACTCGTAACTACACGCTTAGGTAAAAACCACCATCACTTTATTTTCTTCATGAAGAAATGTTTATCTGAAAGTCTCAATGACCGCAGGTCAAATTCGTGCCACATTACTGGAACCCTGCCAACCATTACCCTGCAGGTGCAGGCAGCCCCGAGTGGGGGCGTGTAGGCCTGCAGCTGGCTGGTGCACACCCTTGCAGGTGCACAGTGGCTTCGAGCTGCAGAACAGGTGTACCACCAAGCCTCGGCACATGGCGACATGGTGTTGCACATGCAGTGGTTTGGAAAGGATGCAAAAGAAACTCTGCCCTCTCAGATGACATCCCTAGCAGTATTCTGGGTGTACTGCTCTGCCCATGCCTGCTGGTGGCACCAGGTATGATTACTAGGAAGTCAAACAGCTAAATAGCACCACTCCTAACATTTGCTGCAGGGTGACAAAACATTGCCATTAGCTTATTAGTACTACGCTACAAATCTATGCCTTTAGAAAGAAGATGTGGATCCCAAATCACCTTTGTGCAGGATGAAGATCATGCAGCTGGGAACAGCCAAAAGCCTCTCATAATCCTGGCTCTGCTACTGTCTGTGTGAAGCCACGAGCAAGTGACATGAAGCCCTCTCGTCCTCAGGTACATCACTTGTACATGCAGCTGTGGCCAGACAGACTCTAAGATCCCATCTACTGCCCACATTCTATTTTTCTCTGTTGCCGTATTTATGAGACGGCTCAGTCGTGTGCACAAAGCGGACAGCCGCCCCTCGCCCATGGCTGCAGCTGTGCACCAGTCACTATGGGAAAGAAACTCTCTCTCTCAAGCAGGACAAGGTAACAGCAGCCATGGTGACAACTCGTAAGGGGCAAACCACGGAATAACAAAAAGAAATGGCAGAGAAATCTATGAGGAAAACCCATCTCTAAGGGAGCCAGAGATAAGAAGAGTTGTGTGGAGCAACCATCTTGGTTCCAAGCAGGAGAAAGCTTCTGGAGAAGGCAAGCTCTCGGGCACCTTTTCTCGGAGCCTCGTGGCATTGGATACAGTCTCTTGTGGGTAAAAATCTGTAGCAGGTGAAAACAGACCACTCACCCGATGAAAACAGCAGGTTGGTTTCTTTTCTCCAAGAAAAGTGGGTCTAATTTCTTTGGAAAACTGGAAGAGATAAAATAAGACAAGAAAAAACAATATTTAGGCCATTTGCTAAATCAGTACAGGCCCAGAGACTACAAGGAATTCCAGTACTGAGCACTTCAGCACTTACTGGGTACACAGTGAACGCCTGACATATGTCTACATGGATGACTATGTGAACTTAAAATGAGCCGGGTATGGTGGTACACGTACTGTACTGTCATCCCACTACTTGGGAGGTTGGGACAGAAGGATCTTGGGTTCAAAGTCAGCCTCAGCCACTTAGCAAGGCCCTCAGCAACTGGGTAAGACCCAGTGTCAAAATAAAATAGGGATGGGATATAGCTCAGAGGTAGAATGCCTCTGGGTTCAATCCTCAGGACCACTAAGTAAGTAAATAAGTATGTCAGTAAGTAAATACAGAGCTTTAACCAATCCATATGCAGAAAATCATCATGTGCAAGATTCATTTATCACAAGATATGTGATCCTTAAGACAAGCAGTGCATTGGGTGGTACCCAGAAAATAATTTTTAGATGGGTCTTTTAAATATTTTATATGCTTTTATTGGTACATTATAGCCTCACATCATAATATAAATCATGTTGACAGTGACATACATGCACATAGCACTTGAAGCCCCTCTTCTCCCTTCCATCTCCCCTCCTCCCCATACCAAGTACTGAGATTGACATTGGTATTTTCACATATGCACACAGAGTCGATGGTAGTAATTCCTTCAATGAACCTCACTCTTTCCCCTCCCCTTCCCCAGACCACCTCCCTGGGTCCACTGAGGTTTCTCCTCCATTATCTGCAGTCTCTCTGGTATCCCCATCACTCCCTAGCTTCTGCATATTAGAGAAAACATATGACCCTTTATTTTCTGTGCCTGGCTAATCTCGCTTAACATAATCTTCTCTAGGTCCTTCCTTTTTTTTTTTTTTTTTTTTTTTTTGCAAAAGACATAATTTTGTTCTTCTTTATTGCTGAGTAGGATTCCATTGTGTGTATTTCCCATAATCTTGTAATCCATTCATCTGTTGATGGACACTAGGTTGGTTCCATAATTTGGCATTGTGAATTGTGCTGCTATGAACATGGGTATGCATATATTACTGTCATTCTCTGCTTTCAGCCCCTTTAGAAAGATACCCAGGAGTGGTATAGCTAGATCATATGGTGGATCCATTCCCAGTTTTCTGAGGAATCTCCACACTAATCTCCATAACAGTTGAACTAGTTTGCAATCCCACCAACAATGTAGAAGAGTTCCAATTTCTCCCACACCCTCACCAATATTTATTATTATTATTTTTTACTTCTTGATGATTGCCATTCTGATTGGGGTTAGATGAAATCTCATGTAGTTTTGATTTACATCTCATGTAATTTTGATTGAAGATGTTTTAATAAAGAACCAGAGAACCCCATTTCCTATAGTTTGTTCTTTCCCCAAACGGCACACCCACAAGTCCATTCTGCAGAGTGATCTGTGATTAGGATGATACGGGAGCTTGGACTTGGCAGAGAGGCACTGAAGGCCACGCACCAGCCATTGGAGTGATCCCGGGAGGAAGCCACAGTGTGTGAGATGCTGACTGGCCAAACCAAGCACAGGAAAGAACCGAGACAATGTGAGTGTTGGCTGGAGGAAAGCAGAAAGACAGAGGCAGACAGGGAAAGACAGCAAAAGACCACTTCAAGCCGGCCATCTGTAATCCTAGTACTTAGGAGGCTGAGACAGAAGGACCGCAGCTTCAGAAACTTAGTGAGGTCTTCAACAACTTAGTGAAACTCTGTTTCAAGATGAAAAATAAAAAGGGCTGGGGCTGTAGTTCAGAGGTAGAACACCCCTGGGTTCAATCCCTAGTAACTAACACACACACACACACACACACACACACACACACACACACTCATGCAAGCACACAACTTCATCTACACCACATGAGGAACTCAGCTCAAGATTCAATTGTTTAAATAATTTGCAGAGACTGTTTTAAAGAAAAATTTGCAGGTCCAGGAGAGGATGTGGGAAGCTGTACCAGCCCCCCAGGTTCCCAGGCCAGCTTCACCCCGTCCCAGAGCCTATGGGGTTTGTTCTACCAGCAGAAGCAGCTTGTTGCTTTCCAGCTCTTTCCTAAGAGAAAGTAGATGGCCTGTCCACGAGGGCCAGGTGAAGAGGGTGCTTCTCAGAACACCCCACCAGTCTGGAGGCGGATTCTCAGGTCTCTCAGAATCTGGAAGGTAGACCTCAAAGGCCCAGAGGGAAACCCACAGGGGTCAGGCAACACCCGCTGTCCTGCCACACTGTCCTGGAAAAGGCGAAGTCCACCATGACCACACAGTTCTGGCCTCGGACAAGACTCTGGTCTAGTTGACAAGATCACAGAGAAACAACAGGAACAGTGAAAGATGGCTCACTCTCTTCTCTTCCAAGCATGGCTATAGATTCCACTCCCACACATTAACCTTCTCATCCACCAATGACAGACATGTCTACGGGAAGAATGGAAGAAGACAGAGAGAGCAAGAGAAAGAAAGAGAGAGCGAGAGAGAGGGAGAGAGCGATCCAGGGTGCTGAGTGCATCTGACCGAGCCTGCGCCTGAGCCATATTTATTTGTTGAATTTACAGAATCTACCACATACCCATATTTAAGAGAAATGACTACACACTGAAGTAGCACGTGGTTCCTCACTGCCAGGCTGTGTGACTCCAGTGAGGAGCCTCTCAGTTCCTCCTTCATTTTCATAATGGCAATAATAATACCTGCTTCGCATATCACTTCACATTCTTAACCGCTGCCTTTGGCAGGCAGGAGAGACTTAATAATAATTAAAAAAAATCCTTTTTTACCAGCCTGCACAACACATTTACATATCTGTAAAAATGGAGAAGAGGCTCTGGAGAGATTTTTATACATTTATAATTTACCTGAATATGAGGACCTGTACTGTAGTCTCTTTATCCCCACTCCCACATTCCGCAATTAGGTAAGAAATGAGAACAAAATAAAACTGTTTACTGTAGAGCAATTAGAATATACAGCTGATTTCAATTCAAGAATTCAGCAAAAGTTTCACTAATAACCATGATAGCTATGATAAACTTTTTCCTTTATGTGGCTCCAAGCTCTCATATGACCAAGGATACAGAACACATTAAACAAATACTTATAAATTTATACACATGAACATAATTTATTTAACATACTATGAGAGTATTCATATTATTTTTTGCTGCCTAACAAATTTGTTTTACCTGATACATCAAAAACATCTTTTAACATCAACAGATCCATCTACATCATAATTAACTTTTTTTTCGTATTACGAATTGAACCCAGGGCCATTCTACCTCTGAGCTACACCCTCAGCTCTACTTTATTTTTTAGTTTGAAGCAGGGTCTCACTAAGTTGCTGAAGGCCTAGCTATGCCTAGCTGAGGGTCTTGAACCTATGATCCTCCTGTCTTAGTCTCCCAAGTACTGGGATTAAGGTATATAGCTTAACATCATAATTTTTAAGGAATGTAAGAGTATTGCTTCAAAAGAATGAAGTAATACATATTTATTTGTTGAATTTACAGAATCTATCACATACCCATATTTAAGAGAAATGACTACACACTGAAGTAGCACGTGGTTCCTCACATTTTCTTCAAGATTGAGGAAAGGCAGATCACATAAAAATAATACGCCTTAACAGAAAAAAAAAAAGAAAACATTTTGGTTTGAGTGGGTGTAGCTTAAAAGAATACAAACCAACACATATACCAGAGGGAGTAAAATCACAAATCATAATATTCAGTGGGCATCCAATATATTGAAAAAGAACAAAAACTCAAAGACTAGGGATAATAGTAGACAGGGATGCTTATTTCAAGTATGAAATCATTAAATCTGAAGTTAAACAAGTGTTCCTGTCTCCATCTCAGTCATGATAGAGTTGCTTTATAAAACAGAGAAAGGAAAACTGGATATTGTACAGTTTTGAGTGGCCCTCAAAATTAAATTATATTATTTGAAGTTCAAAACCTAAAAAATAAAACAAAACAACAACAACAAAAAAAACCCAATCCAGGACTTACAATATTCAGAAAGTATCAAAAGTTGGAATGTTTAGGCAATGTTGGTCTAATTTCCTTCTCAAAGAAAGTGGTAGGTTTGGTTAAAAAAAAAAAAAATCACATGACACATGCACTATGGGTTTCTTGAGACACATGACATTCTCATCCTCAGTTAGTACTGCATGCCTCTAAGAACGATCAGAGACATCTCAGGAAAACGCCACTTTTGAGGGAAGGAGGGAGACTGGGGGAGCGAGTATACTGGGGGAGGTCATCAAAGGGCCTGTTCTGAGTCTTCCTAACACTATCCCCACCAGCAGGCAGGAGGTGGAGGACTAGCAAGAAGCAGCAGAATGAGAAAGAGAAGACACACAGAGGCAGCAGAGAAATCTGAAACCAGATACCAGCTGGGCGATCCTAGAGAGGCCTGAAGGGGAGAAACAGAGTTTGATTTGTAAAAACAGAATCCAAGGGAAATGACAGATGAAAAACCTTCCTCAGGCTCCTTTTCAACCAATGCTCCCTGGGTATTTCATCCCTGGTCCCATCCCAGCTTATGTAATTTTTCATCCCAGCTTATGCAATTTTTTGGGGGGGGGAGGGGGACAACAATTTGTGGTGGGGATTGTGTTCACAGGAGAGACTTCTACTGTTCTATTTTGACCATGAGAAAAAAGAATCAACATTAGGAGACAAGGATACAGACCTTAAGTTTCAGCACTGGATAGAGTCAGAGGACCTCTTCCTGACAACTCACACCAGGGCCTTATGCTATCACGGGATATGAACTGAGTTACTTTAAATAAATCTCTTTAGATTGTACAATTTGAGAGCCAAGGAGGCATCTCTATGTCTAACAGTGAATTTCGTACAGCGATGGAGATTTTGCTTTGCCCAACTCCCTTGCAGTTACTGCTTTCTTCATGAATGAGCAGCAGATGGTCAGGGTGTGTGGTATGTTATATAGTGCTCCTTTATGAAGTCCAAGTCAAATCATATACATTCTTAAATTTGCTTTCAAAGGGTCCCTCATATCCTTTTAAGGTACACACGGGATGACTGGTAGCACATTCTATATGGCAGATCTAGCCATGAAAAGTTGAGGTTTAGATTCTAACATCCCCATCCAATTAAGCATGTCCAGTAAATACAACCTTGCCTGGAAAAATTGTGCTAATACTACATGTTCCACAGTTCTAGTATGTGTTTGGACTACTGTCTTTTGACAATTCTGTCTTCTTGCCATTTGTATAGTTTGGAATTGAAGTATCCTCCAAAGGCCCATGTGTAGAGACTTTGTTCCTAGGGTACCACTATTGGGAGGTAGTGGAGCCTTTAAGAGGAGGGGCCTAGCAGGAGGGGAGGTTCTTAGATCACTGAGGTGTATCCTTGTAGAGGATGGTAGGACTCTGGCTACTTCTTCTTTTGCTGCCTGGCCATTAGGTGAGACCTTTGCTCTGCCACACACTCCTGCTGCAGGCCCAAAAGTAATGGGCCAACTGACCACAGACTGTTCCTCCAAAGCTGTGAGCCACAATGAACCTTTTCTCTTTATACATTGGCGATCTCAGGTATTTGTTACAGTGACAGAAAGCTGACGGACACACTATTGTATTGTACCATCCTGAGTAAGTATCCAATTCCTTAATAGCTACTACCATTTCCCGAGCAGTTAATTTCTACTGACAAATTTTTTTTTAAACTTGTTTTCTCTAACCCTAACAAAGCCTCTGTAAAATGGGTTATAGTAGCCTCATCATATCAATAAGGAAGACAGGGCTCAAGAAAGTAGCCTATCCAAGTCACATAAGAAGTAACTGATCAGGTTTGTCAGGGTTTCAGGCCAAAGAGAAAGAGATGAGCAACCTAGCACCATGTGCATGGGGTTTTATACTCAAGTACATAATACACAAGCATTCTGCAAAACATAAGAACTAGCTTTCACTAAGCAGGCAGATATTTGCTTTTCAGGTAAATATTTTTTTGGGGGGGTGGGTGGGTAGCAAAAGAAGATAGGAGAACAAAAGTCATCCACCATATTCAGTGGGGAGCTGTGCATTTGCCGCCCGATTGGTGCTAGGCAAGCGCTCTTCCGGCAGAACGGCAGCCCCAAAGTGCTGACGGTGGCAACGACACAAAATGTAGCCTTGGCAAGTCAGTCGAACAATTACTTTGCATCATTCTGATTATGAGCCACAAGCATGCAATCAACAGCAGAAAGACGCTCCTAAATGATCTCCATCAGCATTTTACTTTAGTTATCAAAGCGTGGCAGATTGAACACAATCTCATCTGACCTAAACGCAGTGTTAATGACCCAAACACAGAGAAAGCAAGAATCCTGATGGCGCAGGAGCTCTGGCCTCGTTGGGGGCCACCGGGTGGTAATGGATGAACTTCATTTTGTTCAACTTTTTCTTTTATCGCTTCAGAGTCAATAAATATTATTTATGTGTTTCTCGGCAGATAAATTTACCCCTAGTCCAACAATTTAAATTCAGTTAAGATTTAAGTGCCTTTTCAGATTCCCTCGACTTACTATTACCTCATGTACACATCTCTACAAGGAGCACTTTCCAAATTCCACGGTAAATTTTTTTTTGCGGATCTTTGTCTCCTCCACTAAATTGTGAACTGTCTCTGATAGCATACAGTTTATATCACTTATCTCTACATTCAAATTATGCAGAAGAGAATGGATTTTCATGGGATCATAAGCAAATAGGCATGCCTACTGAGTCCACAGATGGTCTCCGGTTGGAGAAGTCACTAACATCTCATAGGGCAATATCTGAATCCAAAACTTGTCTAAAATTGAAAAGAAAATCATAAATATATACCATGAAATTCAGTAGAAGTTTATTCTGAGGAAATGCAAACACATGAATGTAAAAATAAGGAACTATTGTTCTCATATTGACTGAAGAAAATCACTTTCAAAGGACTCTCAGCAGAGCTCTATTTTTAACATTAAACCTTACATTTTAAGGGAGAGATAGTATATTGAGAGTGCTTCTTCAGCAAAGTAATTAACATCACTATAGGTTACAGAATCAGATCTAGAAGAGAAATACTGATTACTATACAGCAGAAAAAATTAATAATAAAAAAAAGAGTTCAAGCCAGGCGTGGTGGCTCACATCTGTAAATCCCAGTACTTGGGAGACTAAGACAGGAGGATTGCAGGTTTGGGGCCAGCCTCAGAAACTTAGTGAGACCCTCTGGAACTTAGTGAGACTCTGTTTTAAAATAAAGAATAAAATAGGGCGGAGGTATAGCTCAGAGGTAGAATGCTCCTGGGTTCTATCTCAAGTACTACAAAAAAAAAAAAAAAAAAAAGAGTTCAACTTTCTCAAAACGCAAAGGGAAGAACTATAAAATTTCCAGTGTACAGGAACTATTACAACCAATACCTACTGCTTCACCAACACATTCAATGCTGGCAGGATTCTATGTCAGGGGCCAGGCACGGTGGCACATGCCTATCTGTAATCCCAACTATCCAGGAGGCTGAAGCAGGAGGATCCCAAGTTTGACACTGGCCTGGGAAACTTCGCAAGACCTTATCTTAAAATAAATGAGGGTTGGGGACATAGCTCAATGGTAGAATATTTGCCTAGCATGTATGAGGCTGTGGGTTCAATCCCCAGGATCAAAAAAGAGAAATGGATAAGGACTTTATTTTACCCCTATGTAAATATTACACCTGCAGCAAAAGGTGACTTCTCATCAGGTTCAGCCACTATAGGGAATCCCATTTGAACTATACAGAATGACCAGACCCCAACTTTATGTAAAACAGTCACAGGTAAATGTCAATCTGACTTTAAGATTTCGTGTGTGTGTGTGTGTGTGTGTGTGTGTGTGTGATTTCCAGTAATCCCAAAGGTTCTGATACATAATTTTTATAAGTCAACGTTTAATATTCTTCAATGGCCAAAAGTATCACATCAACTCTTCAAAGACAGTATCTATCTTCACAACAGCAGCATAAGTTTATTGTAGAAATCGTCAAGAGGTTGAACAGATAATGTAACAAGATCAGCAAACCAACAACCAACAGTATTTTTAAAATTGGCAATTACTGCTTTAGCAAAGATGTACCTTGGACTCCGGGAAGAGAAGCAGGATGTTATTTTCAGGGTAAAAGGCAGCAAGTGGTCTGCGTCCTGCACTTTAGAGCATGCCCCTCCACTGTAACCCCTCTCACTGCAGCTAAAGATGGAGTCACTTCACCAACGGTTAGTATAAATACAAGTGTGGATTTGACCATGAGAAGAAGAGGAAAGAAAGTATTCTTGCAACTGCTTTGCTCTTAAGGGAGATTTCAGGGTGAAAGGCAGGAGTTAGATTCTGTGACTTTAAAAAGTGCTGTCTGGAAATGTTTCAGACACAAGATGCTAAGGACGCAAAGCTGTTTTCCCAACCAAAAAGCTCTGGATACAAAGTTGGAGTTCAGTGAACACTTAAAAATAGTACATCTTATAACTACATGTGCATCATAGTTTTCAAAGTGATCAAGTATAAATAGCCAGCAGTCATTATCACTATATTATACATGTAGTTTTATAAAGGGTACCTCTAAAATGTCTAGAACAGCCGTGGGTTTGCAAACCTTTTCTGGAAAAAGCCGGATAGCAAATGCTTTAGGCTTTGTGGGCTGGAAGATCTCGGAGGCAAGGACTCAAGCTGCCATTATAGTGCAAAGGAAGTTGCAGGCCATACCTGTACAAGTGGGCATGGCTGTGTTTCAATAAAACTTTCTTTGCAAAAACAGGCAGGGGTGGAACTTAGTCCATGGCCTAGAGTTTGTCAAACCTTGGTGTAGAATACCAGCATACAGGGAAATTATAAAATAGACTTTAAGATTCCTCCATTTCCCCAGAAGAGATGACAGTTTTACTTAGTAAGTTAAATGATAATATCATAGAGTACCCAGAAGCGGTCAGTGGCTAAGTGCTGAAGCATCCCCAGTGAAATTCTTTTGCAGTTGGCAGATGAGGGCAAATCTTAGGATGCCAGGTAGAGGTCTCTGGAGTGGCACGAAACTGTGTGCTCATCCCTGACTAACATTACATGTGTGCAAAGGTGACCGACTCTCCCATATGACCCCAGATAAATATTTGATGGCCTCTATAAGCTCTGTGCCATCTAGGTAAGCAAGATGACCACCCATGTGCGACAACAAAAAACAAACAACTCAATATTTAAAATGTGCAGTGGATTTGAATTGGCATTTCTCCAAAGAAGATACATGAATGGCCAACAGGTACATGAGAAGGCACTCAATGTCACTAGCCATTAGGCAAGGGCAAATCAAAATTATCATGAGACACAATATCTCTTAGGATGGCATTTATAAAAAACAAACAAACAAACAAACACCAAATGCTGTTGGTGAGGAGGTGGAGAAACCGGAACTTTTGCATATTGTTAGTGGAAACGCAAAAGATACAGCTGCTCTGGAAAATATCAGGATATCCTCTCAAATAGCTAAAAGCTTACCAAATGATTTAGCAATCTCACTTTTGGATATATAAGCAAAAGCACTTAAAGCAGGGACTTGAGATATGTGCACACCACCTTCATAGCAGCAGCATTATTCACAATAACCAAAAGGTGGAAGCAATTTTCCATCAACAGATGAGCAGATAAGAAAATATAATATATGCATACAATGGGATATCAACCTGCAGAAGAAGAAAAAAATTCTGACTCATGCTACAACAAGGATAAACCCGGAGGACATCCTAAGTGAAATAAGTCAGTCATAAAAAGACAAGTACTGTATGATTTCACTTCTAAGAAGCACTTAGAACAGCCAAATTCGTAGCACTAGAAAGTGGAATGGTGGTTTCCAGGGGCCAGAGGATGTGGGGAATGGATGTGGAGTTTGCTGGGGAAGATGAAGAGAATCCTGGAGATGAATGGTCACGATGGTTTTGTTACAATGTGAATATACTTAATGCCACTGAATTGAACACTTACAAAAGGCAAAACTAGTAAAGTTTATGTTATATATATTTGACCACAAGAAGGAGAAAGAAGAGGACCCTTGTGACCACTTCTTCCTCTGAGGGAGATGTCAGATGACTTGGGTAGACTAAGACACCCAAGAGGGCTCGAGTCAGTCATTCCTGAGAGAATGGCTTTATGGCAGGTAGCAGAGGGGTTGCAACCTGCTTTGAATATTCCAGGAAATCAGGTATGACACGAGAGATTCCATATATAGGCATCACTCAGACAAGAAAGAATCTGAGGGCTCCTATCATTCAGAGTGAATTCTACATATAAGACTTGTGGTATGACCAGAATACCTGCAATGTTTTTTTTTTCTGAGTCTTACAAGATCAGAGGTCCAATTTGACAGGGGATCAACAGTAAAGTCAATGACAGGAAGAAATGTTAGGAAGATTCACCATACCTGATGGAAGGACATAGAAAAAAAAACCATTAAGAGTAAAAGAAATTCCCATGTTAAAGCAAAGCAATCTATCTTTCAGGATGTTGATAAAAAGTCACAATCGCCAGTGAAGGCTAAGAAGGTTCTTTTTCTCCGTAACTCTGTTCTCCTTGGTCTCGCATGTATGTAACCACTTTTAGTTGACTCACTTGAAACGTAAGCTTCTCTGAGTCAAATTCTGTGCAACACTTAATACCATACACCAGGCCCCAAGAGGTGACCTCATCGTCCCTATTTGAATGGCCCTATTCCGTGGATGGTGGGGTATCACCTTGCCAAAGTCAAACTGATATAGGGCTACGTTACCTGCTGCCAGTGGAATGATGCTGACTCACGACTTCTCCGCAGATGGGAACCGATACCCCTTCTTCCCACATTCTTGGTAAGAATAGGAAGTTACTTCTAAGCTGGCCCAACCACAGGGAGGAGGAAAGTCCTATGGCCACTTACATGTGGCTACCCTCAAATGACGGCAGGTTTCCCAAGCTGCCAAGACAAGGTGGAGGGCTGGATAATCACCTGGAAATTTTTGGTGGCAGATTTCCAACTTCGTTGTTCAGAATGGCTGTTAGGAGGCCCTGCATATCCCAGTGATCTAAAAATGTTCTGGCTATCAGAGGTTTAATGAATGTGCAGTAACATCTCTATTGTAATATTTTGTTTGAGGGGTTTTTTTGACAGAGAATTCAAAACATTGAATAAGAATGGGTATATGAAAAAGAATTCTGGAAGAAAGAAAACATATTCAGGGGAATTATATGCACCATATTTTTAGACAGCTCAAGTCAGACCTATAGTACGGATCTTAAGGACCCCCAAGGGTGCATGTGTTAAAAGCTAAGTCTTCGGGGTTGCACTATTGAGAGGTAGTGGGACCTTTAAGAGGTGAGGCCTAACAGGAGGTCTGTGGATCAGTGGGTGTGCCCTTGGAAGGGACTGTGGGACCCTCATCCTCTTCCTTTCTCTTTTTGCTTTCTGGCAATAACATGAGCGACTTTTCTCCACCAACTACTCCCACTGTGATGTGCTGGACCACCACAAGTCAAAAGCAACAAGGCCACTTGATCATGGACTGGAAGCTCCCATACTTTGAGACAAAATAAACCCTTTTCTCTTTATAAGTTGATCATCTCAGGGATTTTGTTACAGTAATGGAAAACTGACTAACATATTAGCAGTGTGTAGGGAAATGTTTAGTAACAGTCAGAGGGGAGAGAAGAACCCTGATGTGCAGCACTTGCAGATTTCTACAGCTTAAACATTCACATCATGGCCAATTTCAATTTCCTGGCAGGCAACATGGTGCCAACCTGCTCCCCAAATTCCTGAAAATTTAACAGGCAGCTCAAGAGAGCAGGTGTGAGCTAGCTCGACTGGCTGAAGTGTTGGCTCATCTCCTCATTCCATCACGATCAGTGAACCCCATCTCATGCCTAAAATAAACTCAAGGAGCTAACATCCTTCATTATTCAGGCTCTTCTTATCTACAGATATCTAAAAGGTCCTTCCACGTCTTTCCTTCTAGCCTCCTCACTGGAATAAACTTCAGGCCAATCCAATGTAAGAAGCCTTCTCCACATGCTCTTGGGTCACACTAGCCCTGTGTACTCTGAGTATCTACAACACTTACATCACTGTCCTCTTATCTGACTGCACAGGACAGGGCACATTCCTGCAGCAGCATGCACACAGCACTGAGTCTGATCTGTCCTGTGTTGAATGAACTCAGTGGATCTGACTGGTGGGACTGACTCTTGTCCCATCTGCTGAGTGAGCTAGATTCAACCACTAGGATTGCCTGAACAACTGAGAAGACCTCTGCATGAAGGCTCTGTGGGGTGCCAACTATTGCACATGCCCAGCGTCCACAAAAAGAAGAGAAGGAACCAAGATTTCTGAGCATAACATTTCAGCAAGCTCCAGCAACTGGATCTTGGTTTCTAACACCATTCCTCAATAAAAGGAACCAGGGGTCCTTAGAGAAGTAACGGATTCTACGATGGAGCTAAGGAAATATCCAAGATAGCACAGAGCAATTTGAAGAGCTAGGAAGTAAATGAAGGCTAAATAAATAAATAACCCACAGTGATGGCAGTATATAAAAGGGACTCAGGGCACAATGTTCCTAATATTCCTGAAAGATCTGCCAATGGCCACAACAAGAACTGGAGCAACTCAGTAAGTAACAGTATTAAGCCGGGCATGGTGGTTCATGCTTATAATCCCAGTACTTGGGAGGCTGAGACAGTAGGATCACAGGTTCTAGGACAGTCTCTGCAACTTAGCGAGACTGTTTCAAAACAAAAACGGCTGGGGCTATAGCTCGGAGGTAGAATGGCCCTGGGTTCAATCCCCAGTCCTAATAAATAACAGTTTTGGATTATAACCTAAAGTATAAAATAAGTACCCATGGGTTCATACTGACATAGGTAAATGGATGCATGAATTTCAAAATGGGGAAGGACACACACACACATACACACACACACACACACACACACACACACACACACACACATCTCTTGTGCAGAAGAATATCCAAAAACCCATGTAGATGCTCTGCCTTCTGCATGGGCTGTATAGAGTGACTTCCTTCTGAGCAGAACTGCAGGTGGGAAAGGGGTGGGGGGTGAGAAGAGTCACTTCAGATGTGACAAGTGTGGCACTTGCTGCCCCCGCCAGGTGTCTGCGCCTCAGCTTCAGGCAATAAGTTGCATGGGCAGCCTGGATCCTTGACATGTATCATGAAATGAAAAGGCAACTTATCAACTAAAGGAGGGTGGATAAACCATCTTGTGGAATGTCCCTTAGTCTGTGTTTTTCTAGTCATCGGAGAAACCCAAGTTGCCAGGTGTTCTCCAACCCAATCCGTATTCCACAAAATTATCACTGTCACAAAAAAACAAAAACAAAAACAAAAAAACACGTGTGAGAAGCTATCACATTCTAGCAGCCTAAGGAGACTTGACAGCCAAAAGCAACATGGTACCCTGCACGGGTCCCTGGAACAGATAAAGGACATCGAGTAAGAACAAAGCAAAGTATGGACTTCAGTTAATAAAAGGAAACATTTCTACCTTGTGCTCTGAGGTGATTCGCATATATTATGTTGCTTAATCCCCACAACACTGCTAAATACTTTCGTTCATATTTTACAGGTAAATACAATGAGGGCAAGAAAATAAACAACCGCTTTGTCCAAAATAATGGAGTTAGTGATTGGTGGAATTCAAGTTGAAACATGTTGATTTTTCTCAGGGCTGGAGCAGTTCTAACTCGTTCATCTTCACAAACCTCACAAAGTGAGTAGCTAGTATTCCCTTGCAAGGAAGGAAACTGAGGCACAGAGAAGTGAAATGTGTTACCCAAAGGTCACACAGTTGGCTAGTGGCAGAGCCAGGATTTGAACCCAAGGGTGAAGAAGTCCCATGTACACTCTAAGTTGTTCTGCTCCTCAAGCTAATCAGTGACAGCTGGTGTTTTTCTATTCCTGAAGTTACCTTATGCACATATTCCTTGGGCATCATAAAAACAATCTTTCATCACAGTGGCCTCTGGAGAGGGAGGTAGGCACAGGGATCAGTTGGGAAGGGGCAGAGTTGGGAAGGGGCAGGAAAAGACTCTGTATGACAGCGATGATCTATCGGAATAGGGGTTTGGGATACTAAAATGTGTACGGTTAACTCTATATAAATGTCACCCAAGAACAAGAACTAAAAACAAATACAGGTTGAGTACCCGTATCCAAGCGCTCGGGACCACAAATGCTTGTCCTTTCGGTGTTTTATACTTTGGAAAATTTGCATATACGTAAAATGATATCTCGAGGATGGGACCCGAGTCTAAACACCAGTCTTGTATGTTTCATAGGTACCTTATAAGTACAGACTGAAGGTCATTTTATACAATAATTTTAGTGTACCTGTGTTTTGACGGAGACCTGTCACAGGGGTCAGGTGTTTAATGTTACACTTGTCAGGTTGCTGCTCAAGACGTTTTAGATTTTGGAGCATTTTGAATTTTCAGATTAGGAATGCTCAAGCTGTGTTCATTAGTGGCACACACCAGCTTGCCTTGAAATGCAGCAACTAAAGATGAAGCAAGAGATGGACACGTGGCTAGATACGAAATCAGGAAAATGTAGTAAGATATTAATTGTGTAATCTAGGTAGCAAGTCTCTGGGTGCTTGTGTACAAGTCTTTCAACTTCTTTATACGTTTGAAATTTTTTTCATAATAAAATGTCAGTTAAAATGTGCCCCATGAATAAGTTTGTAGGGTCATCCTTGAAGGAAATTATACATTTGAACCTGATATACATGCAACTGGTTTTGTTTCTTGCATTTCATTTAACAACAACAACAAAAAAATAGGTCCCTGATTTCTTCTTTAACTTCTTTTACAAAAAACTTCCCACCCCCCAAGGAGTGAAAAAAGTGCTTTGCCAATGTGCTGCAATTAGGCTACTAAGTAACAGACATGAGGCCATGTGTATTAATTAGAAAAAAGCCATATAGGATATGATCTCAAGACTCTCAGAGCTTTCTACACCATGTGGACACTCCAATCATTTCTGTGGCTTGGACAGATTTCAACAGTTGTACTTACCATGCTCAAAAACACATCATTATTGCTACAATCGATAAACATCTAGTTAAAGAACACATTTATAATACTTCTATTTCTTGTATCATTTCCATAAACTTGATTATTTACCCTACCTTCAGTTCTTACTTGGCCTTGGCTGTTTTAGGATCTTTTTGTTTTTAATATGAAGATGTTTTCTTCTTGAGAGAGGTTCTACTTAAATGATGCAGGAAAAGCAGGCCTCTTCTGATTCAAGTACCAGATTGGGATTATCTTTTATGAAAGTTGGTATCGATTCCTGAGCACTTTTAAGTGTGCACCATCCCTGGATTTAGATGCTTGACAAATACATTAGCACCAGTGAAGGCTGAACCTGTCTCTAGTGTTCCACTGCTACTCTACCCAGCAACTCAATGGCCACACCAAATGCCACGACAGACAAGTGTCTCATTCTACCAATGTGGTGCAACCAGGACGAGAGCACCCTCAGCTAACCCTCAGGGAAGGGCTCTAGAGCCAGAGGAGCTGTATATCAGAAACGATTTTCTAATCAAATAAAGCCATGATTTGGGAGGCTAAGACAGGAGGGCCACAGGTTCCAAGGCAGCGCTCTTGGAAGAATAAAAAATAAAAGAGCGTTTGGAGTATAGCTTATGGGTAGAATGCCCCTAGATTCAATACCCAATACCACAAAAATAATAAATGAATGAATGAGCAAGAGAGAAACAAGGAAAGAGCTATGGCACACGCAAGAAACAGACTTTGGGAGAAAATAAGTCTCAACTCTCAGCTTAATGGTGACTTGTCATGTGAACCCATTTCATTGAAACCCTTTCAAATCATTACTTTCTTTCCTTCTACCCACTGGGAATAGGAATTCCCTTCACCCTCAGACCTCGATTCCCACAACTGTGAGAGGCTGTCATTAGTAAAGACATCAACTTGGAGCCAATCCCTGGGTCCAATGACCTTGGACACACTGCTTGATTTCACTATTCTCAGACTTAAGCTGTGTGTAGGAATTGTGGTGATGTTAAAGGGTTAATATGTCAAAAAGAACTCAGAGCAGTATTGGCACATGCTGAGCACACTATAAGTATTTGCTATTATTGACAAGCATCAAAACAGCTGGCCGCTACCCCAGAGGAACCCTTCTCACCTCTCCTGTCCCCCCGACCCTTTCCTCATTACCTCTCACCGGCCGCCCACCCAAAGTCTGCTCACTTAAGACTTCCGCCTCTCCCAGGGTGCAGGAGGTCAGCGGGGAGGCTGGAAGATGGTTCCAAAGCTCTTATTCTCTAGGTTAAGGTATCGGTGCAGATTAAATGTATAGCTAACTGTACATCTCACTTCTCCCTTTTTAACAGGAGGTTTCATAGGCAGATTTTATCCCTCATGTTTGCTCCCTTCCTTCCTTTTATTATATTAAAAAATCTCATCTTCATCTCTGTCTCACCTCATGGCTGAATTAATAATAATGATGATAATGATAATGATAATAATAAGACAGAGAGAAACCAGCTCAGTCGCTCCGAGGCCAGAGTATTTTGCTCTGAACTTCATGCTGACAATACTATATGCAGTCATGGCGGTTTACGGAGAAGTGGAATCTAGCAAGAAAAGATATTAGAGGAGCAGAGATCAAGGAACTCTTGAGAATCAGCTCTAAAGTCTCATGGGGATGTGGGGGTGCCTCAGAGCTTTCTAATTTAGACTGCCTCTCACCCAGGACATGCGATTTTCTGACAGTCATTTCTGTAAAACGATTGAGTCACCCTCACACTGATTTACCTTTAAACAAGGACATTCTGCAGCCAGGGATCCACCTGTGTGGCTCTGTCATCTGATCGGCTCAAGGTCACCGAATGAATCACCTGATGAGAATGGCCTCATTCACCCACTACAGCACAGTCCAGCCCGATCAATACGGCCTCTGCACAATATCAATACAGCCTCCTCCAGACAGCTCCCTGCCACGTCGGGAACAAATTACACCCTTAAAGGCAGATGACACGCGGAAGACAGAAGGATCTCTTCTGCACAGCGCAGCTTTTGTTCAGCCTGAGAGGAGTGACAATCCACCCTCAAAAAAGGGGGCTAGAAAAAGAGATGGGTGCAGAGACTCTATGTATCGCAAACGGCACCGCTCCGCTCTCTTTCTTCACCTCGTGTTGCTCTCCCTTTCCCTCGGAACAAGGGGTGCACGCTCTGGGGGGGGGAGGGGACTTGCTTGGAAGCACAATTACAAGGGAGAGCCAAGCTGAGGACCAAGAGACAGGACCTCTGTTGAACGTCTCGTCCTACAGCACCAATTTCACAAAGTGCTGGGGAAGTCACCAGGAATGAGAACGCCCATGATAGACTCCTTATCGTGTGCCAATCACCAGGCTGTTTCTTCACAAATAAAGACTGATTTAGTCTCTCCAACACCCCAGTGAGATGGATCCATTTTTATGCCCATTGTACAGGTGGGAACACTACACTGAGGCACAGGAGGTCAAGTAAGGTGCTTGAAGTCACAAGGAGGAGTGGATAGAGTTGGCATTCAAAACCAAGAGCTAGAATCAGTTTTGTTTTGTTTTTTTTTTTGTGGTACTGGAGATTAAACCCAGATGCATTCTACCTCCAAGCTACACTCCCAGCCCTATTTTTTAAAAATTATTTTGAAACAGGGTCTCATTAAATTGTGGCTGACTGTTAAACCCGGATCCTCCAGTCTCAGCCTCCCAAGTACTGGGATTGCATGCACCACCACGCCCAGCTAGAATCAGGGTTTTAAACGATCCAGTGATAACCACAGGCAAGACACCGGCACTCTGCTACATTTGCGTAGTGTTTTGCGATTCACAAAACATTTGAGCATACTGTAGCCATCCGCTTGGAATGACCATTCTACATATTTACTTATGAACTCTTCCCCCAACAGAGCCTTCCATGGCGAGGAGTTCATACCTGTGTGTGGAATGAAGGCGTGAATAGCTAACTCGAACTCATCCCTAAATCACTCTGCCAGATGGGCTGAAAACCTGCGATTAATCTTGTTTTCAAATAAGGAAGATGAGGACTGAGGAAATCACATGACTTGTCTAAGGTCATGTTGCTTTGAATATAAGCTCTTCCACCATTTACCAGTCATTTTAAAAAATTTAAAACCCACATAATCTTTCTTTCAAAAAAAAAATATTTTACATAACCTTAAAATATAACAGCGCTAAGGGAGGAGCTGCCCTGATGGAGAAAGGCTGAGCCCACAGTCCTGGGGCTTATGGGGAGCCAGTGGGGCTCTGCAGCTAGGGACCCACAACACCTCCTGGATACTTCATCCAAAGAAAAGAACGGGAGCAGAGGGGCGCCTCAGCCTAAAGCCGCTCCCCCACCCCGGAATCAAAGAAAGGGGAACCTGCCATTGTCTTCAGCTCCTACTGCCTTACGGGGAAGGTAGAGGCCAGCATTCCTTCTTTCTACCCACTCTAGTAGTAGGCCCCTCTTCCTGGCCCCTCCGCTCATGCATCTCTCTTTCTTTCTTTGGAGCTATTCAGTGTCTGCTTCTTTTTCAGCTCTGAGAGTTTTCCCTACTGATCCCTGGAAAACAGGGAGACCTCTTATGACCTAGTTTTCTTAATTGCCAGCCAGGGCAGAAGTCAAAGTGTGCTCAAGGGGATTTCCACGTTGTCCCCTGAATCTGAATACCTCTGGGTAAATCTGGTGTTCTCCCAAGGGAGTTCTTCAGTGGGGAGTAGCAGAGCTGGTCAGGGAGAGGGAGCCATTGTCAGGCACAGCAGACGGAAAGCGCTGAGTGTTATAGAGCATTGGCACTGGGGGCAGGGGGACCTCCGAGAGACTCCAGCCCAGCCGCTTCATCTAAACAAGGAAGCTGTGTCCCCCTCATGCAAAGGGACTTCACCAAAGCTACACAGAAGCACAGCTGCAACTAAAGAGTTCTGACATCTTGCCTCTGAGCACCCAGAACTCCAAGGAGAGAAAGGAGGATGTGAACCACAGAAGGAACCAAAGGACGTTCTGGTGATGTCAAAGGATGCAAGACTGTAAAACACTCAGGTTGTGACTGAGTTCGTTTGTGCAACTCTGGAAAGCCATCTCATAAGGCCCTCTAGGGGGAAATCCATCACCTGGAATTACTTGAAGGCTTGTCAAGTGCTGTAAGGTTTTACAAGACAAGATGAAATAGTGAGAGACATTAAAAGAAGGATAACCTTTCCCCTACTGCCTAAGTTGCTCTCAAACGGCTGGAGGGTAAACAGGGAGAGAAGCTCCTGGACTTCCAAGGGAACGCCAGCCTCTGCGCCTGGTCACTAGCACACACATTCGGCATGCACTCCAGATGAGAGTTCATCAGGACACTGTATTTATTTATTCATCCCTTAATATAAGTCTAAGTTGTGCTCTTCAAATCACAGAGAAAGCACCATGCTTCACTGAGGGGGAAGAGGAAATGATCCTGTTAGAGACCTGTTGTCTTTTCTTCTCCTCTCCCGCCCTGTCACTGGGTCTTGACAGCCTTAACTTGCACACCTGGCTGCGCCTCCCAGCCTGGTCCCTGGACTCAGAAAGCGCACAAGGACGCTGTCTGCAGTTTCTCACGTCTGCCTCTCTCTAGAGGGGCCACAGGAGAGCTCTTGACACTTCCCACCGCTGCTGTTCTAGGTGAGCCCAAGTGTTTTCACAGCAGCCAAATACAAATCACAGGTAGAAAAAGGTGCATAGACACACACACACACACACACACACTGCCACATTGTACATCTGACACATTTGAAAAGCGAACCTGGAAGAACTCAGAGGTAACAGAAGGCATTCTTTATGGAATGTGAGCCATTCCAACAGCATGTCCACAAACAGCCTTTGGTATTGTTGGGATGTGGTATTCAAAAAAATAAGGGATCAGCTGAGTGTGGGAGTGCACATCTGTAATTCCAGTACTTGGGAGGCTGAGACAGGAGAATGGCAGGTTTGAAGCCAGCCTCAGCAATTTAGTGAGGCTTTCAGCAAACTTAGTGAGAGCTACAAGGCACCAATAAAAATGTATGCATATATTTATTTATATATATTACATGAAATAAAAATGTATAAAAAATTTGAATATAAATAAAATGAAATAAAAATAAATTAGGCTGGGGGTGTGCCTTGGAAGTAGAATGTCCTTGGGTTCAACCTCCAATAACACACACACACACACACACACACACACACACACACACCACACACCCGTACACACAGAGCTCTGGCTTGGGTTCTGTTCATTCCTCCCATGTCTCAGCCGGTGGGGGAGGTGCCTTGTGACCCAGCACCACTTTTCTTGATGGTTTTACTTATGGTAACTTTTCCCACAAAAGGAAAACTGATGCCATCACCTAGGAGTTTGTATCCAAAAGTGCTATTTTAAATTCTTTCCATTTGGGGATAAGATGAGCTCCCCACCCCATGTGCACTTTTAAAATAGTAAAAAAAAAAAAAAAAAAAAAAATTTAAATGGAAGTACGTTATCAGCTGGCACATATGCTAAAGAAAGGTCCCATGAGGCTCTTCACAGGAAAAAGAGTGAATTACCTATAAGCTGATCTCCTAAATGGGCCTTGAGTCAAAGCCTTTGTGACAAATTTAATCTAGTAATTCTGTTTTCATGTTTTCTAACCACCACCATTTCAGCTATTTCCTCCTCTTTTATTGCTTCTTTTTAAAACTTTTTATTGGTGCGCTCTAATTCCACAGAATAGTGACATTCTTAGTGATACATTCATGTATGCATATGGTATAATTTGGTCTGCTTTTTTTCCCCAAATTTCTCTTTCCTTCCCCTCATCCTTCCCCCAATTCCCTTCTATTATTCTACTGGTCTAGCTCCTATTTTATGAAGTCCCTTTTCTTTCCTTTCGTGTTCATCTTTCTGGCTGAGTAAAACTCCAATGTGTGCATATACCATGTTTTTTTCTTTACCCATTCATCTGCTGATGGGCAAGTAGAGACTACTGATTCCATAACTTGGCTATTGTGAATTGTGCTGCTATCAACTGGTTATGCATGTATCACTGTTATTCTGGCTTTAATTATTTTGAAAAATACTGAGGAGTAGCATTTTTCTTAAAAAAAAAAAAGTTCAGGCATGGTCAGAGCTCAGAGGAATTTAGATACCTTCAGGCATCACTATCTGATAGTGTTAGATCTCTGTGCTGGAGTTAAAGATGGACACTTAAACATCACACTTCTGGGTTTGGGGCTAGAAGCCAATGACTTCCCATGAGGTCACTAAAGATGCTGTTTGCTAACTAGACTTGTCCTGGAGATGCCGAAGGGCCTCAAACTTCAAGTAACAGAGGGTGTCACCCCTGACCCTTAGGACTCATGATGGCATGTGAAGCCACAATAAAATAGAATGACTTCACCCGCAGTCCCTTCTCAGGACCAAGTAAGAAACACTCTAGTTGATTAGGGGAACACTGGGATCTTAGAGGAACATTCTGGTCCTGGGTGTGCCATCCTGAGCAAGCCACAGAACTTGTCTGGCCTGGGTTTCTAAGTCAGTCCAGCAATGCAGTTACAGGATGCTCCAGCCGCCCCCCTCCCCCTTTAACCCGCATGCTCCTTGTCTTGCCCGTTGCCAGCAGGGGCTGCCTGTGTTAGGAAGGCTGCACCTTTGACCCCTGAGGAATTTCACAACAGCCTTCCTTGCATTGTTCTCACAGTAACCAGAGCCAGCTGTCCAGGCCAGCTGGCCAAATTATTGCACAGGATCACACCTGGGGACTCCTCTCTGGAGACCCTCACCACCAGGTTTCCCCCTTCCCTGTGCCTTGTATGCAGGCTGGCATGCCAGAATGCATCTGTGATCTTTCCTAAAGAACTTTTGGGGTCTTAAAATCTGGAGTGCATGCACAATCACTCGAGACTCCCCCTAATGACAGCTACAAGATTCAGGTATGTCTTCAATTCTCTGAATCCATGAATTTAACTCTGGGGTGCTCTGGGGTCTGCATAAGCCATAGACAGCAGGTTTTCCCAAGCACACCACAGAAAGGACAACAGGATTCAGGCGAGGGTGGACTCTTGGAGAGGGTCAGGGTGAGCCAAGAGTTGTAAACAGCAGCTCTGCGTGGCAGGACAATGTGAGGTTTCCTTTCTGCCTGCAGCTTGCTGAGGAGATCCTAATAAGGGAGGACCACTCGAAAGCATTCCCATTATTTTTAGCTTTTCTAAGGGAGGGAGGAGCTTTTGAAAGGACAAAATGGAAAGGAATGTAGGGCAAGGGTGTGTGTGGTTGGAGGAAGGAGGAGGAAAAAAGATTAGGAAAAATAAGGACTTTGGGACGCATAAGCGGCTTCCTTCTTGATAGATGACCACGGCCAGGCTTCCTGACTTATAAAACAACATCAAGGTCTTCAGGTCCAGAGACTCAGAGACAAAGGAGTCGCTGGAAGGAAGTAACTTTTCTATGAGCTTGGTAAACGTGCACTTCGTGTTGTGAGATGTTTTCAACGTCCATCCTTGAAACGTAGCAGACAAGGTCATCCATAGAAGGCTTCTTGCAAAAGAGGTTCATAATTTGCATTTGATATGAATGCAGTGTTAACTTTCATAGCCCTCAAAGAAACACCCTCTATGGACTTACAGATATTGTGAATATTCCAGATTAATAGGGGATGAATGAATTCCTACTCAAAAACCTTACGACATTAACTCAGCAAGTAGAGATTTGAGTCCTGTAGCTTCTGGGGAGACCATCCTATGAGCTTACGACATAACATTTTGAGAGAGGAGTTTTCTTTTACTTTCTTTTCTTTGTCTTTCTTTCATTTTGGCAATAGATGGTAAAAAAAAAATAGATTCCTTAATGAGCTGAATAAGCCAAAGCATGTATTCTTCAATTCATGGACTTCATAATTGCTCGAACCACAAGTTCAAATGCCACCTAGTCCACAAGGACCCTTGTAAAACACAAACCACTTCTTTGCCAACCTATTTGCTTGCTAGAGTTTCTGAAGCAAGTTTGCAAAATATTCAAGTAAACAGCCTTGCGGCGTGGTTGACATAGGCCCAGAGCTAACAAGGGAACACTAGAATTAGTTTCTCAACTCCAAAATAGGACTTAAAGGAGTGTGTGCTATAGGAGAAGAGTTGCTGTGTTTTGTTTAATGGAACTAAATTCGTGCCCATTTAAATCACGAGCAGGTGGCACTGGGTAGCAAAGAAAGCCCTGAAAATATTCACATTTAGTGAATGCAGTTGTATGTATAATTAGCCGAGATTTATTTTAAAGTACTCTAATCTTTTGTACTCTTTTCTGCAATTCAAACTGGTGAGGAACAGAGAGAGCAGCTTTTGAATTGATTATGAAAGCACATCCATCGCATTATCTGTTAAGAAATAAAAAATGGGAAGGCTCTGGAAAGTCTCAAATAGTATATATATATATTAGGATCAGACTGAAGGAAAGGGGCTTTCTTTCTTTCAGAGGAATGAGTCTGTTACTGCTGGTGAGAAATGAGTGAGCCACACAATAGTATCTTGGAGGAGAGGAGATGGGAGACTTCAGAGGGGTGCATCTAGAAGCATAAGATTTTTCCATAGGAAAATTTCAAACATGGACAAAAGACTCACAATAGAATACCAAATATTCATTACCCCATATCACTAATTACCAACTCACGGGTATACACATTCTGCAGGATTGCTGACTATTCATTTAATTAATCCTTCACTATTTCAGTATGAAGCATAGAATTATTTATTTACTTATTATTTATTTTTGCAGTGCTGGGGATTGAACCTACGGGCATTCTACCTCTGAGCTACACCCTCAGCTGTATCTTATATTTATTTTGAAACAGGGTCTCACTTAGTTGCTGAGGGCCTCACTAACTTGATGAGGCTGTCCTTGAACCTGTGATCCTTCTTGTCTCAGCCTCTCAAGTAGTGGGATTACAGGCGTGCGCCACCAAGCCTGGCTGAAGCACAGAAGTTTAAGCTCCCTCACCATCCTGAGGTCTGAAGGCAAATGACCCTGATGACCCTAAGCTGTGCCGGTAGTGGCAGAAACAGGGTTCAGAGCCCTGGTCTTCTTACATGGAAGAGGTAGGGTAGTGAATTTTCTTCCAAGTCCAGGTCTCATTTGCTACCTTCTCCCACTATGTTTTGGATTTTTTTTTTTTTTTTTTTTTTTTTTTGTACTGGGGATTGAGCTCAGGGGCATTCTACCTCTGAGTTATACCTCCAGCCCTACTTTATGTTATTTTTTTATTTTGAAACATGATCTCACTGAGTTGTGGAGGGCCTCACTAAGTAGCTGAGGCTAGCCTCGAACCTGCGATCCTTCAGTCTCAGCCTCCCAAGTACTGGGATTTTCCACCATGCCTGGCTCCCCCCATATGTTTTGAACTGAACCCAGAGCTGCAACGTTAGAACAGAAAATAAACATCACAGTGGTTGGAAAACCTCAGGTTTGTCTTTTTTTCTCCCCCTGAACTTTAATTGTCCCAGCCATTAACTAGGGATATGAAATTGCCACCACAAGATACAATTACTTATGACACAAGTATAAAAATCGTTGACTTTCAACTTCTGACAGTGACTTTAAATGGGTTTTCATGGAGTTTGGGAAAAGTTGTTAGAAGTCATAAAACTCAGGAAATCAGAGGCCTTCTGTGGGGTGAGGTCTCTTATGTTAACAAGTTGGGGGGGGCATAATTATTATGTAACTGTACCCTGAGAGCATTTCCATGACAAGTTTATTTTGCACGTACAAATTAGAACCAACTATTTCAACATGTTGAAATGGAAGTTTCTATTAAAAAAAAAAATCCAAATGTTTCATATAATATAAATCAACATTTCCTAAAGGGGAGAGAGGCAGGCCCATCCCCTGGGGGAAGTGCTAGCATCTTTCAGAGAAGAAACAGGCAAGCCCAAGGAAAGTGAAAAGAAGAAAGAAACATTCTCTTGTTCTTTTAGGGACTTGCCAAGCCCCTAACCAAAACTGACTTACAAGGGAACACCAACTATTCTCAAGGAAGCTTCCTAGCCAGGAAAAATAATCAGCCGGTGAAGGGTTTGTGTCAGTGACTAAAATATATTGCTCGCTTGCACTGCGTTTTCTTCTCAAAACACACAGAAGGCCACAGCATTAGGGGAGAGGATGGGAGTGAGGTCATCATGATGTGTATAAAGTTGCGTCCTAAATCAAATCTGAACCGTGAGATTAGGTTTTGCGTGCGCTTGCTTTCAAAAGCCAAACCACAGGAAATCTTGTCATTTTTAATATATGCTGCCAACAGCTTGCCATGTGTAACCCTCATCAAGAAACCCAAACCATGGACCAAATGGCAGAGAGATGCAGTGGGTGTAGGGGGGATGACCTACCCACCTTGCGTTAGTTTTTGGGGGTGGCCTTGATAGAGTACCATAAGCTGGGTGGCTCCCACAACAGAAATTTATTCTTACCCTTTTAGAGGCTGGTAGGGCTGGTTCCTTCTGAGGGCTGTGAGGGAGAAAGTGTCTCATGCTTCTCCCCAGCTCCCACTGGCTCTCTGGCAATCTTTGGGATCCCGAATTCCATCCCTCACATAGTATCCTTCCTGCGACTCTATCTCTATGTCTAAATTTCCTCTTTTATAAGGACATCAGTCATGTTGGGTTAGAGCCCAGCCCAATGACCTCATCTTAACTTGATCATCTACAAAAAAAAAAAAAAAAAAAAAAAAATCCATTTCCAAGTATGGCCTCATGCACAGGTACTTAGGGTTAGGACTCCCGTATCTTCTGGGGGCACCCATTTGCGCTGATCCTGCTTCGACCTCATCGAATTCAACCCTGCGCCCCTGGAGGTGTCTGTTGTCCCACAGGATGTGCCACCAGTGCCCTAGGTTGTCTACCGTTGCTCAGAGGGAACACTGCTGCACACCTGTGGACATGCCCTGGCAAACCATCGCTGCCACTGGCTTTATCAGGACATCAAGGCCCACAGACAAGGCTTCCCTTCCGGGTTCATTCTCAGCTCCACCCATGTGGCTACCAAGCAACCTACATGCCAATGTGGCCCCTTCCAACCACAGGCGTCTGCCAGCTTTCATCCTCTTCTGCATGTTCAGCACATCTTTGTTCTTCTCTTTATCCTTCATAAATTTGGGCCAAGCCACGAGGTATCTTTGAAAAGAGAATCAAAATGCATTTTGACCTATTTCTATGGCTGGCATAGTTATTAAGTCATAGAGAAACTGTGATGGTTATTGTTGAATACGCTCACTGGAAGTTTTAAAAGTGCTTTTCAAGCATTATACTCACGGAATATTCAACAACCCTAATAGATAGCAACAGCATCATTATTCCCCATTTATAGAAGGGGAAACTGAAACTCGAAAAGGTTAAGCTAATCAGCCATAGACACATGGCTAGGAGTGCAGAGCCAAAATACGGGTCACCTCTTTGGATGTCAAGGTCTAAATTTTTTACAACATATCATGTGAGGCAATCTATATTAGATTATCAAGAGGAATTAAAAGGTTTTTTTTTTTTGCCCGTAAGAAATATAGTAGTAAGAAAGCCTTATGTTTTTATTCTGTGTTTAAAAATACTTTTTGTAATGTCTCAAGATTAGGCTTTATTTGTATAAAAACAGGTGAGTTCAAGAAGGATTCACTACCAATCTCACTAACGGATGTGGAGAGGGAGGGAAGGGAAGAGGAGGTATATGGAAGGAAATTTACCAAGCAATAGGTGTACGTTTTTATCACGTTGAATCTCATTATGATCAATAAAAGTACATTAAAAAGGGGGAAAGTTATTCTTAACCCCATTTTTCAGGTGATAAATCAAGGTAGAGATTATGTAACTTGCCCAAATAAACTAATGAGTTGATAGTGGAGCTGGAGGAAGAATCACTGCACCATGCTAATTCGAAAATTGGCGTGGCTTTTCACAGAGGATAACTCAACACAACGTCCTTGAAAACACGTAAAACTACAAAGAAAGTAATGTAAATGAAGGCTACAAAGAAGAAAATTGGGTAAGTTTCTACATATTTTACTGCAGAAAGAAGTGGCATGCGTATCTGTCATGGCGGTTGCAGACTGGAGCCCTGTGCCATGGGGAAAACCAGTCCAGATGACCTTGACCATCCTTGAGAGTCCATAAAAGGCTACTCCAGGCACGGCCCACGAGACTCGTGACTGGCAAAGACAGAAACTATATTTTCTAGCTCATTACAAGCTCCCACATTCTCTATGGCCATTCACAACCTGGATTTATGAAAGAAGGCTTCCAGAAGGAAGTAGAACCTGAGACAAGGCTGGAAGAATAAACAGCTTGAGAACTGTGAAGCAACAAACACGCATGTCCCCAATGGCCAGGAGATCACCATGGGTGGAGACACACGTGTGGGGAGGTGACCGTGGTCAATGAGGTGGGAAAGTACAGCCAAAACCACATGATGGAGGGTGTCCAAGGCCTTGCTGAGTAATTTGAGTTGACTCAGCAGAATCGGGGTTGTTTCTGAAGGGTTGAGCCAGGGGAATAAGCTTATCAGACATGTACTTTGTCCACTGACTCTCATATCCACAAGTCCAGCCTTAACCCCCCTTCCAAGATCCGTCTATGTTTTCCAGATGCCTCCTGAAAATATCTACATGGTCATCCTGCTATGGTGCTTTCTAACCAGGCCGATTAGACTTCTATGGTCCCTTCCAGGTCTAATGGTCTGTGATTCTGGCAACGGTTACAGGTCTGCAAATTTGGCATTTCTCTTGGGGAGACTGAAAATAAACAAGGAACAGAGAAGTCATATTCAAGAGGCAGAGCAAAAAGAATAATGTCTTTAAATTGGAAAAAAAAAATAAATCGATGCCAGTTTTCTCTGGTTATAGCCAGGTTCTTAAATTAATTGATGCTTCTGTGCATGTATAAGAAGTTATACATGCATGCATGCCGTGTCTGGTAGGGGTCCTGAGATGTACTGCAGAAATATTCTCCAAGGACATGTGGTCTCAGTGAAAAGCCAGAAGGACCTTCTTGCTTCTCAGAGCTGTTACTTTGTACCTGGAGAGTCTGGCTCCCAAAATGACAGTTACAGTGCAGAATAAGAACCCTAAATGCTAAATGTTTTAAGCATCCCATGCCACTGGGCTCAAAACAACTCACGCTCATCTCGCTAACCAAGCCACTCTAGGTCTAATGCACACATCCTGCTTAATTCTCAACAGGCTGTACAACGGGGCTGTAGAGCTCACCAGAATGTATTTTGCTGGGAAACTTTTCTTCTGTTGCTGCGAAGGAAATAGTAGCATGAAAATCCCTGATTTAACAGAGAGTTGAAACAGCACCTTCATGCGTGTGAACTTGGAAAGGCCGAGAGATTTCTCTTTTCTGCACGCTGCTTCTGCTGTGGTTTGAATGGGTTTTGTCCCCAAGGGACATGTGAAGTGTTGGGAGGCATGGTCCCCTGTGTGGGAGTGGGGAAGGTGGCGGGGCCTCCTGAGAGGCACAAGACTGACCCCACCCCGCTCTCTGGCTCCTTGTCTTGTGGTGGGATCTTTCCCTCCTGCAAGCTCTCCCGCCATTGTGATCCATGTACAGTAAGCGACATATTCAAAGGGTCCCTTTCCAGAGCCAGTGCTATGCTGTTTGGACTTGTGACCTTCCAAACTATGAGCGAAATAAACTTCTTTTTTTCATGGTGCTGGGGATGAAATCCAGGGTCATGTGCATGTTGTGCAAGCACTCTGCCACTGAGCCACATCCCTGGCCCCGATAAACTTCTTTTCTTTATTTGTACCCAGTCAGAGGCATTTTATTATAGTAACAAAAAATTAATTAGTATGACTTCCAGCAATCACAAGTCTAGGTGGCTACCGCTTCACTCACTGAATTAAAAAAAAAAGACATACTCTTCACAAACCTACCCTTAGCTGCCCACCAACAACACCCATCTTGGCTAGGATCCAGGCAAATTCTGTGCACCCAGCAGCCTTACCTGGAGGGACTGGCCATGATGTCATCCGAGGGGCCCAGTGTCACCTTTAACTCTCTTTACCAGCTGCTGTTCCCTGCCAAGGCTGGTCAACTGCACACTAAGCTTCCCCCTGGGTCCAACTTCTACTCATGCTCGTGCAGAATTCTAATCAAGAGCAACTTGGTCCAGGTTCTTCCAACTAAAGATGGGGCTGCTCCACATTTCCCAAATGACAGCGTGTTAAATCATTAAAATCCCAGCGAGCCCACGGCTTAGACTCTACAGTGCTTCATGTGGAATAACAACACGGACATCATAACTTTAAAGATCTTTTCAGAGATATTGCTCAGCTTCTACTTTCTTTCAGTCCACTGACATCTAAGATGTGTGCTCCTTGGCCACTGGTAGCACCAAGATACACAGAACAGATGGCGTGGGCCCTAGAAGGTCGCTGACAGTTAAGTGTGTAGTTCAAGTAAGGTATGACCCAAGGCAATTGTGATAACTTATTACAATCTTATGATATTCCAGCCTGTCATGGTTGCATACGCCTGTAGCCCCAGTACTTGGGAGGCTCAGACAGGAGGATCACATGTTCGAAGCCAGCCTCAGCAACTTCGTGAGACCCTGATCAACTTAATGAGATCCGGTTTCGAACTTAAAAATAAAAAGGAGCCGAGCATGGTAGTGCACACTTATAATTCTAGTATTTGGGAGGCTCAGACAGAAGGATCGCAGATTCAGGTTCAAGGCCAGTGTGCAGTAACTTAGCTAGACCCCGTTTCAAAATAAAAAAGTAAAGCAGGGTTGGAGGTGTAACTCAGAGGTAGCTTGCCCTAGGCTCAATTCCCAGTAACACTCCAAAATTATGTCTAATACTCCAGTTTTTTCCCTTCTAGATTAAAAAAAGCTATTTCTTACATCTCCAAATTCTCTAAGGTACATCTTGCTGTAGTTCTCATTCAGGAAGCTTTGGATCCTCGGGAGAGTCCTGCCTGGCCTCCCAGTGAGGGTTAGGCGTTCCTCTGGATGCCTCTACCTCACTCTCTGTCTCCCTCTCATGCTCTATCTCAGTGCATGGTAACTGACTAGTTACATCCTATCTGCTGTACCACAGTAACCAGGAGGAAGGGCCATGTAGGTAGGGCCACTCCCATCCTGTCCACCGCAGTGTCTTCAGGACGTGGCATCCTCCTTGGCACAGGGTGGACCCTCAACAATGTTACTTGGCAGACTGATTGGAAGGAAAGCACATGGTTTTTTAATACCTGCCATTCGCTCACCCAGTCCACAGAGGTACAATTGTCTTTTACTCCATTTGGCACTTACATCAAGGGTCCCCTTTTGGCCCTTGGTAGCCCCTGGCCATAGCTGTTCGGTGGCCACCCTAACTAGGATTGCATTACCATCCCTAAAGGAGACAGTGCGTGTGCATTCTCTGCTCAAAGACCGTCGGAAGCTAGAAGCTATTGCATCTCTCTCCCTCCAGAGATCCAGGAGGCTTACAAGAATCTTTAGCAGGGAACTTTGAAAGGAAGTTTATGCAGAGCCACAGCAAGCATTCGGGGCTGGGAAGTGTGGTCCCTCTGCACCGTCTTTGGGAGACTGGGCAACAGTGTGAGTCTATTTTCACAACGTGCGAGGCTAGCATCTTTTAAATAAAGAAGACCCCTTTTATGACAGAAGCTTGTACCAAAAAATAATAAGTAGATTAGGGTATGTCTATGCCACAATACACAATAATTTAACATAATTAATTCGAGGATCAAGAATAATTTGGGTGAAAACAATCAACTCTGCACAAGAGGATTCTATTAACGGTAAAACATGCAAATCATGAAAGAGATGGTTCTGGCACAACAGCTTTTGTTCAAGTCTATCAGGAGATTTTTCTGAAGATCTACCATGTGCTCTGCCCTGTGCTGGGATTTGTGGGTAATGTGGAAGAAATCACCACCCTGGCTCGGAGCTCAGTTCCTCCCATTAGGCACTAAGCTGGTCCTATCACACTACCGCTACATTTCTTTTTTCTTTCTTTTTTTTTTATAGTACTGGAGATTGAACCCAGGGGCATTCTACCTCTGAGCTATACCCCCATCCCTATTTTATTTTTTATTTTGAAACAGGGTATCACTAAGTTGCAGAGGCCGGCCCACTGCCACATTTCTAAAAGGTATATGCAATTGCGCCCTTCATGTTTGCAGCCATCCTCCTCCTCCTCCTCTCCCTTTTTTTTTTTTTTTTTGGTGGTACTGGGGATTGAATCCAGAAGCATTCCACCTTCTACCTCTGAGCTGCACCCTGAGCTCTTTTTATTTTTTTGTTTGAAACAGGATCTCACCGGGCATAGTGGCACATGCCTATAATCTCAGGACTTGGGAGGCTGAGAGAGGAAGATCACAGGTTCAAGGCCACCCTCAGTAATGTAGCATGGCTTTCAGCAACCTAGTGAGAGACTCTATTTCCAAACAAAAAAATAAAAATGGCTGAGTGTAGCCCAGAGGTAGAATGCCCCTGGGCTCAATTCCAAGTGCCACAAATAAACAAACACATAAATACCTAAGTACATAAATTCATAAAAAGAAAGAAACAGGGCCTCCTTAGGTTGCTGAGAGCCTGGCTATATTGCCAAGGCTGTCCTTGAGTGTGATCCTCCTGTCTCAGCCTCCCAGGTGTGCATCACCACACCTGTGTTTGCAGCCTTTAATGGCTCTCCACCATGGTAACCAGAGTCTAAACAGGACACACAAGGGCCCCCTCAATCCCAGGCCAGCCAAGCTCTCCTGGCACAATAAAAGTCCTCCTAGCCTGGGACTCAGCCACACACAGTCCCAGGTTAGAGACTCCTTCAAGACCACACCTTTGGAAATGCTGTCCTTCTCTGCTTAGAAGCTTTTTCTAAGATTCTGCCTGCTTCTTTTTCCTTCCTTTCCCTTCCCTTCCCTTCCCTTCCCTTCCCTTCCCTTCCCTTCCCTTCTCTTCCTTCTTTTCTTTCATGGTACCAGGGGTTGAACTCAGGGGTGTTCTACCTCTGAGCTACACTCCCAGCCCTACTTTATGTTTAATTTTGAAACAGGGTCTCACTTAGTTGCTGGGGCTGGCCTTGAACCCGTCATTCTCCTGTCTCAGACTCCCAAACACTAGGATTATAGTTGTGTACCACCAAGCCTGGCTTGCCTGCTTCTTCAAACTCATCTCAAGCAGCCCTCTCTGTGGTCTGTCTGATGAGCACACTTCATCCTCCGTCCTAATACGAGGCTCTGCTCCTTTCCAGGGCACTGTAGCATGCGGCCATGACATTCTTTCTTCCTTCCTCCCATCTGCCCTCGCTTCCTCTGGCCCATCTATGAACAGTTACTTGCTCTCTAAGAGGCCCTGTGCTAGGGGCTTTGCTTACAGCATTTCTCCTACATGCATATGGAAATCCTGACTCACAGGCATTACTTACAGATGAGAAACTAAGCTCAGAAAAGGTCAGCGTCTACCAGGCGTGGTGACACATGCTTGAAATATTGATACACGGGGAGGCTGAGCTGGGAGGATGGCAGGGTCAAGATCAGCCTCAGCAACTTAGCCAGACTCCCGGCAACCTAGAAAGACCCTGTTTCAAAACAAAAAATAAAATAAAATAAAATAAAAAGGGCTGCGGGTACAGCTCAGAGGTAGAACACCCCTGCGTTTAATTCTCAGTACCAAAAACAAAAACACACAAAGCCAAAAATAAAACAAAAAAGGAAAAGGTCAGTATCTTGGTCAAGTTCACACAGCAGCAAGTGACGGAGTCAGAAGTTTCTGGCCCCAGGGCCCTTGCGCGTCCCTCCATGGCACACCACCCAGCACTGCTGCCACACGCTAACCTCAACCGGAGGAAGATCCACCTGAGATGCCGCCTGGAGCCCAGTGACTCCAGCAATCTGAAAATAACATAGTAGAAGGTTTTGATGGGACCAGCTGGTGAGATCAGAGGTGTGGGTGTGCAGAATCGGCTGGGTGGCCGTACCCATGCTATCTGTTTGCTTTCCAGAAGACGACTTCTCATCTTTGCCTGTCACTTAGATGTCCGTTACTGTGTCCCAAACATTGTCTGTCAGCTTCTCTGACTTATGGAGTTGTCCTCAGCTACAGCACTCGGACTCTGTATGTTGGATGTATCCCACAAGCATCAAAGCCCGGATGGCTACTGTCTTTAGTTCTATTCTCTAGTTCTGCTAATGCAAGGGACAGCCTGTCCTAGTAATTATTATTAGAGCAATGTCAGGTTCTGGGTTAGCACATAAAATACCTTGCCAGTTTAGCTTTCTTTGCAAGAGATCAAACATTTTTTTTAAATGGTGACATCAAAAAGAATCAACATGTAAACACATTTCAATAGGCATTCTTTTTCCCTCCAGTGATTTCTCAATATTTGGAACTCTTTATTAGTCTCTTTTGCTTCCAAATGGTAAACTATTTCTCTATTTTTTCCTCAGGTTTTTCTGAGACTCTTTATCATATTTACTGACAATTAGTGTTTTGTGCTATTTTTGGTAATATTCTGAAGGAAAAAAGCTAGCAATATTTTAGTTTATCACATGGCTTGGTTTGGGGGGGAACAGTAAGGAAAGTGATGTATGTTTTCATCTCATTCTCCCTCCTTTTTTTTTTTTTTTTGGTTCTTTAGCAAAAGCCTTCGTTTAATCCCCTGGTGCTACATATTCCTATAGTTTCTTCGCCTTTTCACTTGATTGGCAAAAGAAAAATAGCATGAGATTAAAATACAATTGCTCCCTTCTTCCTTTATAGCACGAACTTCCCACTCATACACTCCTGTCAATGCTGGTAAGAAAAATCAGACTGCGATTTTATCACTACCGGAGAACTGCACAGTATGCTTTACCTCTCTGCAAATGATCCCATCAGATCCAGCATTTTCCCAATGCTCTCTAGTCATTATAGAGCTTTATAAGAGCCGCAGGGACATTAAACATCAACCCCAAAGACATGAGAAGATCCCATTAAAATTATGAACATCACCAGGATGTCTACCATGAACGCTATTATTTAACACTGCTCTGGTGGAGCCAGCCAATCTAATTACATAAGAGAAAGAAATAAGGGATATAAAAAATGGGGGAAGAGACAGAACAATTATCATCACTTGCAAGTACTATGTCTACAAATTTGAGCAAGTCAGTTGCACACTATTCTTCGAGACTTCCACAGAGTAATTGAACAAAAGCAATATAGAAAAACCAGCAGCCTTTGCAAATGACAACCATTCCGAAGACACACCATTTTTAATAGAAACAAAAATAGAAAATGCCTACATAGAAACTGAAAGAGACATAGGCCTATGTAAAGAAAAAAAATTTAAACACTATTAATAGGCGAAAGAGAAGATATGAGCAAAGACAAAGGTCTGTCTTATCTGAATTGGAAGTCAGTATCAAGAGAATAATTCTAGCCAGGCGTGGTGAAGCATGCCTGAAATCTCAGTACTTGGGAGACTGAGACAAGAGGATCACAGGTTTAACAGGAACATCAACAACTTAGTGAGGTCCTCAGCAACTTAATGAGATCCTATTCCAAAATAAAATATAAGCCAGGATTGGTGGAGCATGCTTGTAATCCCAGTACTTGGGAGGCTGAGGCAGGAGGATTGCAGGTTCGCAGCCAGCCTCAGATACTTAGTGAGGCCCTCCACAACTTAGTGAGACCCCATTTAAAAATAAAGAATAAAAATAGGGTTGGGAGTGTAGCTTGGAGGTAGAATGCCCTGGGTCCAATCCTCAGTACCACAAAAATAATAAATAAATAAATAAATTAATAGATAGGGCTGGGGGTATAGCTCAGACATAGAATGTCTCTGGGTTCAATTCCCAGTCCCAATAATAATATGATAATAACTCTTAAATTAATCTGTAAACTTAATGTGGTGTCAAAAATACCATTAGAGAACTAACTCTGAAGTTCATATAAAAAAATTAATAGGAAAGAACGGCCATATAATGTTATAAAAATAAATAAGGAAAGAATAGCACAGTAGATATTTAAACATATTATAAGATCCACCTGGAAAAAAAAAAAAAAAAAACTAAAGATTTAACCCCAGTTCATATCCTACACTAAAATAAATTTCAGAGTGACCAAGGATTTAAATGTAAAAAAATTAAAACACAAAGGATAGGAATTTAGCTCAGTGAAGAAAGTGTATATGTAGCGTGCACAAGGTCTACGGTTCAATCTCCGGCACCATATCAACTAACGTGAAATTGAAGGGTATGAGAAGAAGCCTTGAAAACATTGTGTGAGGTAGAGGAAGGCAGTCACCTAAGGCCACGTGTTGCACGGTTCCTTTTATATGAAATGGCCAGAAAGGGGAGTCCATTGAGATGGAACGTACACAAGTGGACTCAAAGGGCCTGGCGGCCGGGGAAGGGCAGCCATCGCTTAGTGGGGACAGGGCTTCTGTTCAGGGTGATGGAAAAGCTCTGAAGTTAGATCCTGGTGGTGATGACTGCACAACTCTGAACACGCTCAAAACCCCTCAACTTTATGGTATGTGAATTATATCTCAGTAAGGTGATTATTTTAAAAATTCTAATAAGATGTGAGACAATTTTAAAAATATAAATATTGAGAGGAGAAGACCTACATATGTCAAAAAAATTAAAAGAAAAAAAGTTAAACACCTTTTTTAAAAAAATTCAGCATGAAAGAAACATAAAAAGTCAAATGGGAAAAAAAATGTAAAAGCCCAAGACAAACATATTAATTTTCTTGAGCTGCTAAGTGCTCCTAAAAATCAATTGGCAGTAAAAACCATAAACTTAGTAGAAAAACAGGTGATGGACATGAATACGCATTTCTCAGAAAAAAAAAAAAAAATCAAACAAACAAAAAAGGAATGGCTCTCAAGCATACGAAAATATATCCAACCATTGTGATCGTCAAAGGAACCCATACTGAAACTACGAGGACATAGTAGCTCTCGCGTCTCAAATTGGCAAAGCTCGCGAGGTTTAATAACATCATCCGAGGAGAGCAGGCACACTCACAGTGCTAGCTGTTCGATACAGCGGGTGCCAAACTAGAGGGCAATTTGGCAAGGCTCACCGGGGTTAAAACTGCCTATTCCTTTGGATCCAACAATTCCCTTTCAGTAGTTTCTCCTCCCGAGATCCTTGCTGAACCAAAGAGTGTTATTTATAGGAAGCAATTCACTAAAGCATTGTTCATTTGTTCATTGCAGCAAATGATCAGAAATAGCCAGGAAAAAAAAAAAAAAAAGTCCATTAATGTAGAATTGAATTCATTCTGGCAAGACCATACATCGGAATACTATTTAGACACTAAAAAGAATAAAGGTGATCTCTATGGTCCGGCGAAAAAGGTTTCCTAAGATACACTGTTAGGTGAAAAGAAGCTAGGGCCAGAACGGTGCCCAGGGTGCAAACATTATGTTTTTAAAAACCCACACTTTTTGCTTATATAATTATAAAAATGTCCCTAAATGTACCTGCAAGAAAAGGATAGTGGTGCTTGCCTCCAGGTGAGAATTTGGTAAAACTCAGAAACAGAAATGAGAGAATTTATTTTTCTTTGTACGTCTCTTGGGCTTTTGTACTTTAAGTGATTCAAAATAACATTAATGTTTTAAGGGAGCAAAAATATGCAGCAAAGATACTGAAATATGAACTGAGCAAAGTATGTGGTCCAATTTTGGAGAGCTGTTATTTTTAATATATTTAAGAAAAATTTAACAGATTTTTTAAAAAATCCTCAAAATTGACCATACCAGAGACTGATCTCAACTTTTGCTAAACAGATGCCTTCAGCTGAGCCTCCTGTCCACGGGTCTTTGGTAGGAAGGCCCCTCCTCTGGTCACGCACCCCAGCAGTGTGGCCAGGAGACTACGGCCACAACCAGGAGAATAATGTGAGCTTCATAGTTCACTCAAATGTGCCCTCTGCCGAGGCTGGAGGAGCGCAGCCACATAGGTTCATTTAGGTTTACTCTGAGCACACAAAAAGAAAGACTGATCTTGCCTACTTCTGCTTGCCTGAACTGTCAGGCCTGTCCCTGGCCGTCAGTTAGATATAGAACAAAACAGGTGTAACTATGCCCTGACAAAAACTGTCCCAAACTCTTATCAGCCATTGCCTAATACACTTGTTCTAAAGAAAGAGGAGTGTGGCCCAGCTCCTCACCTGGGCCCTTCTGGAGGCTGGCAGGAAACATCACTCCAGTTCACTGGCTCAGCACAATTATGGGTCTCTAACAAAACTTTGTGTTTTAACTCTTCCATAGAGATTCTTGCAGAAACTCTTTGTTTCTCACCCATTCTGTCAAGCAGAACTCTCTGGATTCCTTTGAAGACACATTTATCATCACTACCAAAAAAAAAAAAAAAAATAGAGGCTCCCCCCTCCCTTTTGTGACCTTTCCCACCTGTTACAATTGTCCTGACAGGCTGCAGGGCAGGGCTGCTGAAATTCTCAGGTAGTCCCCAACTTCCCTCTTACAGATAAGAAAGACAGCTCTTTCATGTTCCCTTCTTCTATGTTCACAGAGGAGAGGAAGGCAGTGAGCAATTAGTGGCTTCTGTGCAACTTAAGAGAAACTACTGGAAAAAATTAAATCAAAAGAACTTTGAAAAACATTCTGTAAAACTCGGGCTTCCTACCCAGCTGGCCTTCAAAAAAAATTCCTCTGATGTCCTGATGCCCTGGGGATCAGGCATGTAGTATTTCTGATGCACGAGACTAGAGGGTCCCTGGGTTAATTCTAGGCTGTATTGTTGTCAAACTTCTCATTCCTACTTTCAGAGCTTGAGAACTATCTAATATTCCTTTAAAATGAACTGACCCATTATAAAAAGGTCCACTGGGCAGTGATGATATTTTCACGATTATGGGAGCTAATTATTTTGGTTCAGACTATGCAACATAAAGCATTATGCTGGTTTTGCCTCTCCGCACTGTTAAGTAAAATTAAGGCATCACACAACAAATTCACTTGTCCTGAATACAGTCATATTTCCATTCCTTTCATTGAGCAAATGCTGACTAAGTACTCACTACATTCGAGGATATGGGTTCAGTTCTTAACACGTCTCATGGGTATATAGCTGAGAAGAAATAATTAGAAATAGAAATTAGAACGTAGAAGAAATAATTAGAATGCAGAAGAAATTATTAGAAAATTAAGTAAAAGTAAAAGCAGTCCCATTAAGAATATTATGAGTGGACACACAGTGACTTCTAGCTTGGCACTATTGTCAAGTGGCGGGAACTTTAAGAGGTGGGGTCTGGTGGGAAGGGTGTTCCCGCTGAGGGGTTAGTAGGACACCAGCCCTTTTCTCTTCCTCTCTTCTTGCATTTGGGTCATGAGACGAGTGGTTCTGCTATCTCACTCACTCCTGCCATGACGTGTTGTCTTGCCACAGGTCCCAAAGCAACAGGGTCACAGATCATGAAAACTCCCAAACTGTGAGCCCAAATCAAAACAGACCTTTTTTTTTTTATTTCTAGAAGTTGATTGTCTCAAGTATCTGTTAGAGTAATAGAAGGATAACTAACACATAGAGTAATTAGAAAACGTCTCAGATACGGAATGTGGAATTTGATGTGGTTCTAGAAAAGTCTGCACAGATCAGAAATGCAGAGATGGGAAGTAGGAGGAGGCTCACCCATGGCGAAGGAAATCAAAGAAGCAACAGAAAAAGAAATCCAGAAGAGCTTAGTGTCTTAGCGGAACGTGTATAATACCATTATGTCTGGCAGAAGCCTGGGCTGCAATGAGCAAGGTTGGGGAGGGAGGCTGTCACCAAATCACAAAGCTCCCTCAGGACCAGGAGGAGTGAGCTTGCACACCTGTGCACAACTTGTTTTTAAGGGTAAATAGAAAAAATGACAAGACGGGGAGAAAGGACGATCCCAAAGGGAGAGGGAGAGGGTGAAGTGTGGTGAGTCAAGAGTGCTTTAAGAAATGGATTGTCAGGCCCAGCATGGTGGCACATGCCTATAACCCCAGTACTTGGGAGGCTGAGGCAGGAAGATCTCAGGTTTGAGGCCAGCCTCAACAACTTAGTGAGATCCTGTTTCAAAGTTAAAATGAAAAGAAAGGGACTGGGTATAGAGTTCGGGGATAGAATGTCCCTGAGTTGAATCCCCAGTACCCAAAATAAACAAACAAACAAATGGATTGTCAGCTGCAGTGCCTAGAGGTCCAGAAGTGACCACTAGCTACTGGTTTGGCCCATTCAGAGGCCAATGAAGATGCCACTTGCTGACAAGTTTGCAGAGCTTGAGTAATTGAGAAAACTTAGCAATCAAGAATTCAGCGCCAGTAATAATATGGAGGAACAGAAGATAGACTATGTTTTCAAAACGTGTAGGTTCAAGAAAAAACGGAGAAGTGGAAATTGCTTAAAGGTAACAAAATCAAAAGAAGGCATCATCATCTTTTTTTTTTTTTTTTTAAGAGAGGCAACTAAGCACATTTATGGAATGAAGAAAAAGTTTGGGTTAAGAGGAAGAGAGAAAAAAAATCAAGACGGAGAGGGAAAGGTAACCAAGGCAACCAGGCTTCAGGGCAGACAGGGCAGAGAAGGGTTGAGAACACACAGGGTGCCCGCCGAGCCTGTGGAAGGGGGCACTCTGGCTCCTCTAAGATCAGAGAACGTGGGATGGGACGGATGTGCACATCTAAGACTGTGAGACAAGCACAACGGAGAAAAAAAGAGATCCGTATCTGCTCCTCGAGATTCTAAAAAAGCAGGTGGGAAGATGCTCCTTGGCATAAAGTTAGACTGAAGAAAAGTGTTTTTTTGTGTGTGTGTGCTTGTGTTTTTGGTTGTCTCTATTTGGTTTTCCTTTTGCAGTGCTGGGGTTTGAACTGGTTCCTTGTAAATGCTCTAACCCTGAGCTCTGACTCTAGCCTGGGACATTTTGAAGGGACTAGATCCCAGGGGAAGCCGTGACCTTGAGTCTACTAGGGAAGCGTAAAGAGAGGCGTTGGAGAGCAAGGAGTGCCCTTCTCACACTGAGTGCCAGGAATTCACATCAGGACCCCTGCGCCGCTGTGCAGACCAGACCTAGGGCTGGTGGTTGGAAAGAACCGTGTGGCACAGATCCGGAATGGTAGGGACATGATAAGCTGGACATAATGCCAAGGAGCAGGAGACAGGTTGGCACTCATGGAGAGGGTGACTGGGCTACAGAGAAAGGAAGGAAAAGCCTATTTTATGTTTTGTGAATTAACTGGAGGAGCTTGAAGGCTCTAAACACAAAGTCATGATAAGGGGACGGGAAGATGAATTACTCTGATTTTATCAGCACAGATTATATACATGCACAGAAACATCACAGCATACCCCAGAAATGTATGTACATGTTTTGAAATGTCACAGCGCACCCCACAAATGTGTACAATTATTCAAAAATGTTTCAGGAGATGGGAATACTAACTTCTCTGACTTTATCATTATATACTGCATACATGTATTGAGTTGTCACATTAAAACCCATCATTATTTTTTTTTGTGTGTGGTACTGGGGCTTGAATCCAGGGGCATTCTACCTCTGAGCAACATCCCCAGCCCTATTTTATTTTTATTTGAAACAGGGTCTCATTAGGTTGATGAGAGTCTCACTACTTGCTCAGGCTGTCCTTGAACCTGTGATCCTCCTGTCTCAACCTCCTGAATACTGGGATTACAGGTGTTCACCACCACACCCCGAATAACCCATAAATCTGTACAATTAAAATAATAACTAAGCCAGGCATAGTGGCACACACCATGTAATACTGTAATCCCAGGATTTGGGAGGCTGAGACAGGAAGATTCTCAGGCTCAAGGTCAGCCTCAATGACTTAGCAAGACCCTGTTTCAAAAATAAATAAAATAAAAAGGGCTAGTTCAGAGGTAGAATGCTCCTGGGTCCAATTCCCAGTATGGAGAAAGAGAAGGAAGAAAAGAAGTAATGAAAAGAGGAAAAAAAACGAGGCTATGACCAAAGGGTGGATTTGCAGATTTTTGAGACTACAATTTTGAGAGGTCCCAGGGATGTTAGTCCCGGGTGTGGCAGCATTTACCGGTGGCCTAGGCAAAGCAGAGACAAAGCTCTCAGGTGAGGAGTCGGGTGAAGCTGGGCTCCAGCCAGGACCCCAACTTACTCAAACAGAGCATCAAAGTATTGCTGAATCGTTTTGCCACAGAGGAGGAGAACAACTGCACACTCCAAATGCACAAGCATATGACAGAGTCTCTGCACCATATTCCTCACTTGTCACAATCAAAGTGGGGCGGGAGGTGGGGCATCTCATGAACAGAAGAGTGTTCTCTACAAGATGAGCAGGTGCATGGCCCGAGGTAATACTATTTCAAGAAAGGCAGCACAGAGAGCTCCGGCTTTGCTGGGTAAAAGCACTGTGGGTTCAGACCCCTGGCCAAGTCCCTCCACCGTCCCACCTGAATACCTCAGGCTTTTTGCAACCTGGCTAAATTTCAGCCAAGGCACCTGAAACATGAGGGTCAAGAGACGATGGGACACGCACGTGCTGCTCAGAAGAGTACAAGTCAGATGACAGTATCATTCTTGGAGCGTGCGAAAGTCGTAAAGAAGAGAGCAACAGCCATAAAGCAAACCAATGTGTGAGACGGGGGAGGGGCATTTACTCTTAATTTATAACTGTTTAAGAGTAGGCTAACACAGAAGAATGAAGACAAGTCTACAAAAAAAAAAAACATAAAAATAAAGACGTGTACAGGAATTTCCCAGCATAACAGTCAAAAAGTGGAGACAACTCAAATGTCCATCAACTGACAGAGGCAAAACATGGTCTGTCCGTACAATGGAGTATGGTCTGATCACAATAAGGAAGGAAGTTCGGGTCCATGCTGTGATGTGCATGGACTCTGAAAACATTATGCTAAGAGGTAGGAAGTCATCACAAAAGTCCGCATATCGCATGATTCTATTTATATGAAATGTCTAGAATAAGCAAATCTATATAGAGAGAAAGCAGATCAGTGGTTGCCAGGAGCCGAAAGTGGAAGATTGGGAGAAATTGAGAAGGGATTGCTAATGGGTATAGGATTTCCTTTAGGGGTGATGAAAATGGTTCTAAAATTTATTGTGATAGTTGTGCAGTTCATGAATACACTCAAAACACCAAACTCTACCTTTCCAAAAAGGTCCTCAGTGCTTCCTGCCTCTGACTCTTGAGCACAGAACACTCCTCTCCCCTGGGTGAGAGGTCTTGGGGTGAGTGTGAGAAATGTAGGATTCCAGTAGTTCCTTTACTCAGGAATATCAGAAGATAGGGATCCTTGTCTTCTGGAACATTCTCAAGCGGATGCCTAGGCAAGTTCTCTCTCTTCCTGCCATTTGCTTCTTTCAATCTCAGCTATGATATTGTTTCCTCATGAGCCTAGTGGTTAAAAATCAATTCTGCTTGACCTTTACAGGGAAAGGTTTTAGGGTGGATGGGTCTTTCTCACCTACTGTAAAGTTGGGGAAAACTATCAAGGGGGCAGCTCTGGGGCATTACTTGGTTTTTTTGTTTGTTTGTTTTTCTTTTTTTGCTTCTCCACACCATCAGGGTAGGATCCCTGGAAACAATGCCTCCCCCCTCCTCAGTGCTCCCTTTGACAGGCAATGCCATTGTCTAGAAGGAACAAATTGCAAGGAGAGTATATGGAAAGTCATTTCCCATGCTCCACTGGATATGTGACTTATCAGGCAAACATGCCAATAACTGTTTAAAAAGCAACCTCGAACATCATAGCATTCATTCCAAGAGGCCAGTCATCTTCATAAAGATCACACTCTGGCCTTCAAACAATCAGAATGCCAAGTTGTTCACTGGCAAAAATGATCATAATCACAATAATAATAATGATAATAATAATAATTCCCATATGAACCAGAACGTCCCTGGGTGACATTGGCTTTTGATGACAAAACAAAGACAAAAACAAAACAAAACAAAAACCCTGCCTTTGCTATTTAAATATTCCAGGAATTAAATAGAAAAACATAAATATGAAAGTAACAATTTTTCCAATTTCCAAGAAAGCATTTTAATGCATAGGGTTTATAAAGTCGCTTTAAGTGTTAAAGTCTCTTCATAAAACGTTCAGCACTGAAGACACAACACGAATGATAAAGCATCATTTTTTTTTATGACAGGTTACTGTGGTCAACGGAATGTCAGCTATAACACATGAACTTCCACTGAGGCAAAGCACATTTGAGGACTATAAAGTAACCCAGTGAGTGCAATTTCCATAAAGAGATGTGAGCTCCATTTGGTGTGTATAATCTTACAAATCAATCCAAGCATGATGGGAACTGAGAGCCACAGGATTGTGGACAGTGTGTGTGAGTGTGTGTGTGTGTGTGTGTGTGTGTGTGTGTGTGTGTGGTGTGTAGGGGGGCTTCTAAATGGAGAGACAAAGGAGTCTTCATGACATTGGAAGTTAAGAGTGGATCGTACAAGATTTAAGTTGAACAACAATAATAAAGCTTTTGTGTATCTCTACATGAAATAAGAAATCCTTGAAGTCTGTAAACTTGAGCTGGTCTTAAAACATGAATCCATTAAACTTAATGACTTATAGTCTGCTTACTCTTAAAATTCATGTTCCTGCATCTAGATATAAGGAATACAATGCCCTGTTGCATCTCTGCTTGGGCAGGGTTGGAAAATTCAGACAGCTATACATTTTTCATTGGGTCTTGAAAGGGTAGCTCCAGGGTTCCTCCTTAAATAATGATTTTTGTTGGCATTTTATAATTTTGGGTTCCCCCAAACAGGTTCTTGCAGCATCGAAGTAACTCCTAACTACTCTTATAAGATTATAAGCAGTGTGGTTGTGGGGAAATATAAGTTGTCTCTCATATGCTTTGGCAGTCAATGCTCAGTAATAACCTAAGAGTATCTCATTATAAAGCCTCAGTTGTGAGTAGTACTCTACGGTTCATTATACTCGTGCAGGCTTTTTTTTTTTTTAAATATTAAACCACAGCTTTCAGGTTCAATTTCTGCAAACCCCTTCCAAAAGTATTTGTCAACTAATGAACATCAAGCATAAAGGTGATCTGGAATCTCTGAAGGCATCCTGGGGGAAAGGACAGCTGACTGGGGGTGGCAGAGGGGTCACGACTCTGACATTATTCTTCATAGTTCGGATAGTAAAAAAAAAAAAAGTCATCACAATATACAAAATACATACAATTAGAAGGACATGTTTCTTGCAAGGGCTGCAGTACTGTTCTAAACAGAAGGGGAAGACCATTAAACACGACTGCTATTCCCTACATTTTAACTACCCTGGCATCAAAGTCTGAATCTGCACGCCCGAGTCAGAACAAGAGCTGTAATAAAATGCACTTCCCACTGGAAGGATGCTGCACGAGGGCGAACAAAGTCTTCTTTTTAACACGGAGGCACATCCCTCTGACAGTCTCACTTTGACAAGCCCGCACAGTCCTCGGTATTCTATTTCTACCTCCTAGCAGAACAGCATCAGCAACATTTGTAATCAGATTCTGTCAGCTGCTCTGTTAGAATCTTTCCTTGTACATGGAGAGTAAATTCCCTACGTGGGAACATCTCCAAGACCAGGGCTCCTTCCACCTTTTTCATTTAGAATCTGATGTGGGCAAGAGTGTTTCTGTGCGCGTATTACACATGCACACAGATTAGAAATAAACAAGGCTGGTAATCACTAAGTTGGCTCCGTGCATTGAACAACTGATTCATCAGATATGTGTAAAAGCAGATATAAAATCCATGAATTATGCCTCCGTGTCGACAAACTGTAACTTTTATGATAACAAGCTATTTTGCTTCGAAATGTTGGAATTTTTCTTTCTATGTATGGAACACACACACACACACACACACACACTCACACACACACACACACACACAAAGACAATTATAAATGATAAATTTCAGAGTTCTTTAACCTTTAAAAATCAACACTGTAATTACATTGCAAGCTATCTGACAACAATACTAGAAAAGGATTCTCTTTCCCCCTGCTTCCTTTAAATAGTTCTCAGTTTTTCTGTCATTTTTCTTTTGCCTGTGCAAAAGATCTTCATAGCCGTGAATCCTACTAAAGATAAATCGGGAGATAAAATAAAATCACTATTCCGATTCATAAGTGTATTTGAAGCACCTCCAAAGGGAATGTTTCTCCAAACAGAAAGAGAGTATTAAATTTTAAGAGCGAGGCTATCATAAAAATGAAGGCAGAGAAAAGTACACATAAGTCAGCTTGACAAACCCACACTGATAAAGCACAGATAAATGTTATCTCTGGGTTACATGCCCAGGACAGGCCGTACTCAATTTATGAATGAGTTGTGCACGGAAAGTTCATTTGTAAATCAGTTGTTTGGAACTCTGAACTCATTTTCTCAGAGAAACTATGTAATAAACAGGGCTTAGTTTTGCAGGAAGGTGAACAAGAGCTATCCAGGCCATGATGTGAGCAAACTCTACTACACAGGGCTCTCATGCAAATCCTTGTGATGCCCAGGTGGGAGCAGCAGGTGAAGGAACTGGGAGCAGCTGGAGGAGAGGGGTTCCCCCTTCTCACCTAGAACCTTCCAAAGTTGCTTCTGACATCTGCCTTCTCCCTCCCTCCCTTCCTCCCTCCCTCCATCCCTCCCTCCTTCCCTTCCTTCTCCTCC